>DWNR01001836.1:0-14199 GCA_018250455.1 Polygonus leo | reverse complement strand
ATATTGTCTATTTGTATTTGTGTATAGTTTTTATGGGCCTTAGTAGCCTGAAATAAATAAATAAATAAATAAAAATTAAATTTAAATTAAAAATTGAGTAGTTCATAATTCATTCCAAGGCTCAAGTCCGCAGCGTAGTAGTTATTTATTTTACTGTCGTTTGTTAAACAGAACATATGTTTCTGTACACCTGTCTCACTCTTGATTTGGCTTACCTTATATTTTGTAAGAGATAGGTGAGGTAGAAAAGGACATAACTCTGCAGAATAGGATCGGCGCTCGAACTGGAAGCGCATTGCAGATGCCTCGAGCCTATCTATTGTAACGATGTTCGTACGAGGTGTAAAATTCCTTCGATATCATACCGTCTTTTGTTACTTTGATAACTTAAAAAAACATTAAGTAAGGACATGTCTTTTGCTGGTAAAATGTCCATAATAATAAATCAGTAATGGAATCGTATGGTCTGTCTCGTATTATGTATGTCCTTCTTCATTACATAAAAAACCGAAAAAAAACGATTTCACTTTTTTTTTCTTGTTACGCGATATTTTCGTCAGATGTGAATCAAGTTCGATATTTTTTTGTTTTGTTTATGGCTTATTTGTTTTTGATGGTTTGTTTTATGTGAGATCAAGAACCAATGAAGTAACTTTTTACTCATTTTTTCAAGAACATATTTTGGACTTACCTCCATTGGAAAGATATTTTTCACGCGTCAAAGACTACAAAGTGAATTAATAATAACAAAGTCCTTCAAATGGATTGTGTTGAATATTAAATTGGAGATTTCTATGTACTTCTTAGTATGTAGTACTTGTATGATAGTAAGTACATAGACCAATCTTACTTTCCTGTTGATTTTATGTTTATTTACCTTCAAAATAGCCACACAAAATATTTGGAATAATAGGCCAAGTGCGAGTAATAGTATCTAATTATTGCCGTGGCAGCGCTGACAAATAAAATTTAAGACAAATACTCATGTTCGTAGTTCCACAGGTGTTTCCTTGAATAATAATTCTATATTACTAAAGGGTTTAAATAACTTTATTTTTTACTTTTCTTTTTCGATATAGACATCTTGTGAAATGTTAAGTGTCAATCTATTACTATCACTTTTATTTTTAGTTTCTTATTATTTATAGCATTCCTTTTATTTTTGCTGTTGTAGCGGCCATTACACCTATATTAGGTAGGTAGGTACACCTATATTAGGTAGGACATAGCGTTTTGTAATATTATAATGACTCAACAACTGTACTTATGTTACCTATGTTCCACAATAAAGAATGTATGAATTTGAATTTGAATTTGAATATGAATTGTTATATACTATGTAAAAAATAAGTGTTGGTTTTATTACATTTTAGGAAATTTCATTTCTGTTCACAATAAAGTAGTTACATTGCATTGAAGTAAGCATAACATTGAGTACGTGAACTAATGACCTGAAAAAGGTAGCGAGAAACTGCTGGATTCCGTGTGCCCAAGTACTAACAACTTGTCTGATACCATTTTACGAAGAAAAAACAATGTTTTGTTTTTTTTTTTACGTTAGAAGCCTGTCTATAATATTTATATTCTAGGGCATATTCCCGAAATACTTTCATGAAACATGCCTCACAACGGAAGATGTAAGTCAGGTAGTCAATGTTGAACAAGCGCGTGATGAACAGAACAGGTGCGTGTTAATCTATAGTGAGTTGTGAATGTTACCTCAATGGCATATACCGCACTACTTATATTAATGTCTTATATATAATATGTATGTAATGAAATATTTTTCGTATTTGATCCATAATTTTTAACCGACTTCAATAGGTGGAGGTTCTATGTTCATCTGTACGCATTTTTATGAACATCTTCATGCCCAACAATGCATTAAGTATCAACTTAGGGTGCGGTTAAATAGTATTTGGGTTGGTAACGACAACGCCCATGAGTAACAGTGACTGATTACCATCAGATGGACCTCATGCTACGCGTTCATTCGGTAAAAAACATCTTGTTTATTACGTTGAATGCAAGTATACTTGTCTGTAATATTTGCACTCTAAGGAATTTGTACTAAAAATACATTTGTGAAACATATCGTACAACGGAAGATGTAAGTCAGGTAGTCAATGTTGAACAAGCGCGTGATGAACAGAACAGGTGCGTGTTAATCTGAAGTGAGTTGTGAATGTTTCGTCAATGACATTTGCCAGACGTTTATACTTGTTTCAATACATATTGGATATAATTTATGCATTTGATACTTAATTTTTTATGCATTTGATATTTGTCACGTGGTAGAAGTTATTTGATTCGACCGTGGAAGGACCACAGCCACCCGCATAAAGCAGACCGTCTATAAAGTAGCTTATGCGGTTCTCTTTTGGAGAAACTTGGTTGCCGACTATACTTAAACTAGGCGAACACCCTGTCCTTACGGGCAACAGCGCATTAGTTGTCAACCTCGGGGACAATTCAATTCCTCAGCCCAATTGGAATCAAATGCCCATAGGCGGCAGTGACTAATTACTAACAGATAAACACTAACAGATAAACTATACACTCGTTAGCTACCTTTATATGAATAAAAACATGTATTTTCTTTTAGAGTGCAAGTCTATAATATTTATTTTCTACCGCGTTAACCCGTAATACTTTCGTAAAACATATCGCACAACGTTAGATGTAAGTCAGGTAGTCAATGTTAAACAAGCGCGTGACGAACAGAACAGGTGCGTGTTAATCTATAGTGAGTTGTGAATGTTTCGTCATTGACATCTACCGCACATTCATACTCGTATTAATATGATTTTGATGTTATAATATTTGAACGAAGTTCCTTATCGCGCGGTACGCTGGCTAAAGGGGCTATAGTGCGAAGCGCTCGGAGAGGGGGCAGGCCGAGTATAGGATTCGACTTATTCGTTCTCTCTCTCTCTCCCTCTCTCTCTCTTTCTCTCTCTCGACAGTGACAAGCCACGCGACTCACGCGTCTGCTGTGTATGCGTACATTATTTTGTCGTGTTCGTGTGTATGTAGTTTTAGTTATTTTTAATAATTATACCTCCTATAATACTTATTTCAAAACGAAAGGAACTTCATTCCAATCGGGTGTCCCACATGTGACATCACATCCCACATCAGACATATGATAGTATAGACTTTTAACCATCTTCAATAATCAGGTATTGAGGGCCGCATTATAATGATTCCTTACCCAATGGGTGTCAGCGGGACCATATTAACGAAGACTTTGTTGTCTGTCCGTCCTTTCGTCATTCTGTCACAAGGCTGTATAGGTTCACGGTGCAAGAAACTCTTGAATTTTTTACAGAATATTATGACCACTACACCAACAAATAGTAAAAATGACAAATAAAAATATTTATTGAAGTAATTCACTCTGAAAAATTCTACAATGTTGTGCAACGCCATCTAGTTTTTCATTCAACACTTTAACTTCCAACGCCATCTGTACGCAGTCGGTTGGGAAACCTTCGTGTGCGAGTTGTACCCACACGTATTAAATTATCTATAAACATAATATAAAAAGCAAAACTGATTAACTAACTGACATATCAACGCACAGCCGAAACTACTGTACCTAGAAACTAGAAATTAGGTACATGGGGTCCTTCTATGATGTAAGTGAAGACTAAGTAAGGATTTTTTGAAATTCTACCCCTAAGGGGATGAAAAACGGGGGTGAACATTGTATGGGTAAACGTGATTCCTTAGTCCAACCTACTTCAAATTTTGCATAAATATTCCTTAACGTAATTGATGGAAACGTGTTACGCTTTTTATTGAAAATAAAAAAAAAACATGAATTTATATTTATTTATTAAACATGAATTTATATTTATTTATTAAACATGAATTTATATTTATTTATTTAAACATATTTATTTATTTATTGAAAATAAAAAAATAGGCGATGAAGTTGTGATTTATATAACAGAACAACGTTTTCCGGGTCCACTAGTTCGTATATATGCGTGGAGCTAGTTTTCACGTCAATTTATAACAGTTGTTATTATGTCATTCACCGGTATCAAATTTATTTCCTGACGGAATAATAAATTCTGCATGTTAATCCAGGTTATAAACTATCTGTGAGCCCAATCAAATCTGTTCAATCGTCTATGCGCAATAACATATATCCAAACGAAAATTGTGGAATGAAATATATTGGAAAATAGTAGGATAGAAAAAAAGACACAAAAAACCCTTATTGTTGTTCCTATGACTATGTTTGAAATTGTTCCAAAATCTAATCTATAAGACTGACGAGCCACCTGATAGAAAGAAGGTCTGCTAGACCTACAGACAGTAAGTTAATAATTGAAGTAATACTCCACAGAATATTTCACTTTTTGAGATATGATAAAGAAAATATATTTAAGATTTTTTTATATACATATTTGGATTTTTGTAAATTTGTGGCGGAAGATGATGTAAATTAAATAATTAAGGTATTGCACAAATTATGTTATATTCCAAATTTTAACAAGTTGAGATCTTGGCGGTATATATTTATATAATGTGCCACCTATTAATGGATTCAAAGTACTGAGATGGCGCTGCTTAAGGTAAAAAAATAACATCCGGCTTGCTAGTGATAGTGTAAATAGTATTAATGTTTTATATAAAACATTTGGGAAAAACTGTAGTTATTATTGTTGTACTTATCACTTATACAATCTGTAACATAAAAAATGTATAATATCTCGACGGACATCCATACAAACGTCACACTTGAAGACTTTGAACATTGAGAACATTCAATTTATAAATAAAAAGTGGTGCACATATATACCGCTTCGGTAAAGTGCGTTTGCCATTCTTACTTATGCAAATCTCCTCTTGCCCTCAAAGTACTGGCAACACCACGAGTGTAGTTGACCTCCAGGAGAACTTTATTCCTCAAGAAGATTTTTTGTTTATCTGTGTAATTTACAATATTCTGTTTTTATTTACAATCAAATGGACTGCATGCGTATGAAACTTCCATACGATAAAAAAGCAATAAAAATACTTTTATGACATCTACTTATCAGATATTTGAAACTAAAAATTGAAAATTGAATGATTAAGTTTCAGTTTGCTATATTACCGTATTACATAAAATCGGCAGTGAATCTCATTTCTCGCAAATGAAACGGACAGTCGATTTTAAAATCCCGACGAATTTCCGATAAAATTAGGTACATATAATAGATATATACCTAACATCTACACTAAATTACGCTTGAAATATGTGCCAAACGTGTGGCGCGAACGAGTTAAGTGAGAAAATCTGCCCTTATCACAATCCTAAAGAATATAAATTGCTTTCTTTTGTCTCTCACGTCACACTGAACGTTCGTGTAAGTACATTTTGGTCTGAATTCGACCCGTTTGTGCCTTCAATTCTTGAGCGTTAGTAACATCTATATATACATAGTATATAATGTCATTACACATATATATTTATATACATATTATATACATGTACTTGTATTATTTTTTCGATTTTACAGAAAAAAAATCATGAACACCAGTGTTTTAGCCGGTTATTTATATTAAATAAAGCTTGGCGCAGTTAGCGTGTCAATTATTTCTGTGAGTGCTGTGGAACGTGCGTGAGACGGAGTATTTCAAGACCGCCCTAAAAAAATATTCGCCCAAATTAGTGAGACGAGATTAGAGTTTTAGTCAAATTTCACTTTTGAGCTGAATTGGTTGACAAATGGAGCACTGTTACTTAGGATTTTGAAATAGTATTTTTAAAACAAGATAGCTAAGGAGATGGTAAAGTATAATTTTAAATGACTTAACGTTCCAACAATGAACAAATTTATATTATTAGACACATAATCATTGAGATACCGGTAGAGATTAGGATGTTTTCTGTTTCTTTCAAATACTTTTCACATTAGACCGTGACGAGTTTATACAAATAATTCATTAGATCTATAAAATTGTGAGAATGACATCTTACACAGTGATAAGGGTGATAATGCCCAAGGAGTAAAAACTCGCCATAAATTAAATCTCGACCAAATATATCATTGAAGATCGTAATAATACCTACTAAATAATTTTGAAATCATTATATTTCAATGAAATGGCATTACCGCTTAGTTTTACGTGATAATATCAAATTAAACACACAATTAGGTTAAAAAAATGTAATGTTTCGTCGCGTGAAGTCGAAATACTTATATCAAGATGTAGTTTTAATGTCACCCATTTTTTATCGTATAAGGTAGCAAACGAGCATGCAGTCCACCTGATGGTAAGTGGTCACTGTCGCCCATGGACATCAGTGATCGTCCCTAAGTACAATTAAATCATACCTAAGTTTCATCACAGATGCGTTGCTACCCCTGAGGACTAAGATATTCGCCTTGTGTATAAGTGTAGCCGGCAACCACGCCTTTCCAAACCGAAACACAATAATTGCTTCACGGAGGATTATGGGAGTGGCGGTGGTACATCCCCGGTCAAACTTAACGGGTTCTACCACCTGTATTTAAATTATTATTGAAACTTATAACACATATCTTTCTAATTATTAAATGAATTCATAAAACCCGCGATCAATAAATTCAGTATTAAAAAGATGTAAGATGAAGAATGAAAGCGTTTCTTGATGAGTTCTGGTTTTAAATAGAACTTGTATCGTTTTGTGAAAAACTGAATGCACGACCATGACCTCGTGCACTTCTAGCGAATACATTATACTTCTGTCTGTCGAGAATACGTTAATGTAAAGTGGTGAAATATTTGTGTTAAACCACCGCGACACCTGTCTCTACTTAGCGCGTGTCTTGGAGCTAAAACGGACATAATATATTAGGTGTCCCATTTCTTAGAAGTAACAACATGTGTAGACGAGTTTTGTGACCACTTTTTGCATGACATTTATTATTTGGATTGCGTATTTCTGATTGATTTAGGTATTGGAACAAGTCTGCAGAAATTGAGGAGCTGGCGAACTAAAAGCATTTTTAAGTGTTTGCTCTTTTTCATACCCCTTTTTCATCCAAATAAAATGTAATAAAATTTTTCGATTTTAAGAGTCCTAATAAAAAAAACAACCAAAAAGATAATTCTTATAAGCTACTTTCGTTTGCTCTAGAATAAAAAAAGCGAACAGGTGTGCTCTATGATTTAATTACAAAATATTTTATATTCATATCGTAAAGCTATTGTCTATTTCTTGTTACAATACCTCCGTTTCAAGTTCGAAGTTTCAAATCGACCGTCAAACGCCATACCTAGTCCAGTTCGGTACCTCATCTGTTCAAACTTCTAATTGAACTTTGTAGCTACGTAGTACTTGTTGGGAACAATTTGGTAAGTTCTCTGCTCTAGCAAATAATTTATTAAATAGATACTAGAAGAGCCTTTGCTCTTTATAGCGGTAAGCCTTTCAATTAAGATGATATATCCTAATACTCATATATTCACTAGCCGTCTACTGCTTAGGTTGTATTTAGCTATTAAATTAAAAAAAAATTAAAACCCTATTATAAAAAATATGCATAGGTGTGTTCTAAAGTAAATCAAAAATTATAAAGTAAATGTGATGGAATAAAAATGTTGACCAATGATTAATCTCAAACTAAAATCTTGGTCGTCTGTAAGAGATCAAAGCGAAAAAACTGTTGTACCATGATTATTTTTATTTCGTATGCAAAATTATATGCAAAACATATATGAAAAGTGGTGAAAAAAAAGGATTATTTTATATTGGTGATTATGAAAAACTGGCATTAAAATTAAACATTTGGCACTCAATACTCTCTGCCTACCCCTTTAGGGATTTGACGTGAAGATGTGTGTGTGTGTGTTTGAAAATCTAAAACAAAAAATAGGTGACAAACCAAATTTAAACATTTCTTGAACGAACATAATTATATTATCTAATGTTTCGTGCAATAGATTATGAACTTTTCCCGCCATTCCTACAAGCTCCCTCGACTGGCTTATGATGTTTGTTCGTCGCGCGCCTATTTTAAATAGAACAGAGACATAGAGCTACTCTATGGTTCTCGTTAGATAAAATAAAAATGACTGCATTTGCAATTTATCGTTCATTAAATTCTTGATCTGTTCGACAATTAAAAAAATGGCGTGAGGGGCCTACGGAGCCGCGGTCGGAACGAAGTTCCTTTCGGTTTTTAACAGATGTTTGCTGTACAGTCACAGTTTACATTGTAAACTATAGAGTTAACAGAGTTAAATTGAGAAAAACAATCTAATAAAAAAATTTAATGTATATTTTGTAATATATATATTAGTATGGATTTTCTGGTAAAATGCTCTACCTATGTAGAGCATTACATTAGAGTAGTAAAGTAACAGCAGAATAAATAACCATTTTCTAGTTATATTTCATCCAATACTTCGCTCCACTCATGACTACGTACTCGTAAATCCAGTTCCACACTAACTCCAATTTGTATAATTGCTTTGTTGGCTTCACTCGTTAACAGTTACTGTGCGTATTCTGCTCCATTCCATTTTCTATGCTATTTCATGTGAATGTATATTTTGATTGTATCACACTGAAATTTGCATGTACCATTTTTTTTATGAATATTGACGGAGAGTTTATTCCCTTTTACCAGGAAGTATAATAGACAGAACTGAGTCAATAATAATACATAAATTAAAGAAATCAGATGCTGATGTTTATGCGTCTTTGTTCAAATCCTTGGGTGTATGTATTTTTATGCCTTAAAGAACGCGACGATAGGTCAATTATTTTTATCCAGAATCCTTTATTAAGTATATTATATTTAAAAAAAATTAAAAAGAATTAGGCCACGGTGAGTACTTCTCACTAGGTTTAGTTATAAAAAAGAAAAAAAACGTTAAAATGATACAATTAAAAAAAATCTAAATAAAATCCTCAAATGTCAAATTTTTAAGGCCAACAGTTTTAAAGCGAATTACCAAGAAAATGTTTTCTAATTCTAAACTATGGTTTAAAACGAATTAAGAAAGCGATAGGTTTCTCAAGCGCGTGAAACAACATTGCTTGCAATATGGAAATTGGAGTATTGACCATGACATGAACCCGATTACGAAGAGATGAGCGAAAGAGAAATGTGTCAACGACTACTGACTATGATTAGAAGTTGGGGTAAAGACACGAACATATAGACGACATATTGAATAACCATAATGGTTATTGTATTGTAATGTATCTTGCTATTCTTTTTTATCGTATAAAGTTAATAAACGAGCATGCAGTCCACCTGATAGTAAGTGGTCACTGCCGCCCATGAACATCAGTAATCATACCCAAGCACAATTAAATCATACGTAAGTTTGATTACAAATACGTTGCTATCCCTAAGGACTAAGATGTTCGCCTCGTGTATAAGAATAGCCGGCAACCACACCTCTCCAAACCGAAACACAAGAATTGCTTCACGGAGGTTTATGAGGGTGGCGGTGGTACCATCCCGATCAAACTACATGAGTTCTACCACCTAGGAAAATATAGAGATTTGATATTTAAATTATGATTTTCTAATCAATTGATCACTAAAAACACCTAATATGTTTTATTTTACGGCTTAGTGACACATTGTAAACATAGTCGGGTATTTTTAGTAACAATCACAGTAACACTAAAAACTAAAATAAAAACTTGGGAAATGCTGTTTAAATCTTATCGCATAGATGTCGCTAGACTTTTTTATATGCCGCTAAAATTTAGAAGCAAAAACTTCGTTCGTGACTAGTCAGGGGAAACTCGATGAAACGGGAGAAAAAGAAACAAACACAAATATTTATGGAATCCAACCTGAGAAATAATGAACGGTATTTAAATATTTATAATTATTGTTTCAGAAATAGCTATAATTATTCCTAAAATATTTTTAATGTCATTCTCTGTGCCACCTGTAAGTAATTATGGTACCAATTATCGTTCCTACATGTCATTAGTATGTGATAAGTTGGCTATTGTAAACATCACAATAGTTATAAATAAATGACCCCTATAATTATTCTGATACTTTGCATTTATCCCATTCATACGAAATTAATTTTTTGAAAGGTTTAACTTGTTTCGCGTGGAAAATCCACCCATTTTTTTTATTTGTTGGGGAGATGTGATTGCCAGCTATAATGAATCACGATACGCTAGCTAGATTAAAAGCGTTAGTGATAATAACCTCGGTCGACATCAGATAGAACTTTTGGATAGATAATTAAAGCGATAGTAATTTAGGTTAAAATGTAGCTGATTTCAAAATTATTGGACGACACAGTGAATCAATGACAAATTAAAAAAATATGCAGACTTATCCTTTATTTTTAATGTTTTAATAAAAAAATATGCAGATTTATCGTTTATTTTTAATGTTTTCACACTTATTGTAAAGATATGAAATTGTAGTAAAGTAGGTCTTATATCAAACACATGTTAATAAAATTATTAATTTAACCTTTCATATTATGTTAAACTGATTAAGTTAGATTCTTCAGTATTAAATTATAGTATTGGTGATATAATGAGCCTCGGTGTGGGCTCGGCTCAATCAGTGTTGGTATTCATTAACAATCATACACGTCATTAATTTGTGTGTGAAATTCAATAACCACTAGATATACGTTACGCTGAGTAATTCCAAACGTGAAATAATCAAATAAAGTAATTAGGGTAAATATTTAATCTTTGTATATATTAAAATTCGTGTCACAGTGTTAGTTGCCATACTCCTCCGAAACGGCTTGACTGATTTTGGTAAAATTTTATATGTATATGTAGTTGTTATCTATTTTTAATACCCCTAAGTGACAAGGGTGGTCCGGAACAGTCGAAAGAAAATTGAACAAATCATTCAATTTTTATTTCTTTATGATATGACATTAAAAAAACAAACAACTCTAAATTTTCTCTCTTCAACCATCAATCCCCATTTTTTAACAGCGATATTTGTATTTTTATTTATATGGCATACCAACGTTTGCCGGGTCAGCTAGTAAAATTATAAATAGATATTTATAACTAGTCATATTATATAAAACTGATTAAGTTAGATTCTGCAGTATCAATTATGGTATTGATGATAATGAGCCTCGGTGTGGGCTCGGCTCAATCAGTGTAGGTACTCATTAACAATCATACACGTCATGAAAATGTGTGTGAAATTCAATAACCACTAGATACACGATACGCTGAGTAATTCCAAACGTGAGTTAATTTAACAAAGTAATTAGCGGAAATATTTAATTGCTTATTTATCACATTAAAAAAATAACTTTTACTTTTTATAAAAAGTCTTAAGAACATAATGTACATAAGAACTTTACTTATTTATGAGACAAACATCGAAGTCCTCAAGGGTAGCAACGCATCTGTAATCAAACTTAGTTGAATTAAATGACTTAATCTTACTTGTGGATGATTACTGATGTCCATGGGCGGCAGTAGCCACTTACCATCAGGTTGACTGCATGCTCTTTTGCTACCTTTACACAATAAAAAAGGACACATTTTACGTAAACGGGACAGTAAAAAAACAGATTCGATAAAAAAATACTACCCGGAGGTTATCACAAATGCGTTATTGCCCAGAAGACAATACCTGAGACCATAAATCACAGAAGTTGGCATAACATACATAAAGATAAGCTTAGTTTATGTCAGCGAAATAATGGACACGGTTTGTATGATAAATCGAGAGTTTTAATGAAGATTAAAAATCGCTCTGCCGTTTAAAAATATCGTTCATGTGTCAAAAATATTATGCATATTAATTTTGTTAGCAAGAGTTAGATGAAAGAAATGGTTCACAACGAAATATTTTAGTTTCAACGTGTCACTTATGTTTACTTTTAAAAATCAACTAGACGTCTTATTAAAATCATTTTCACATTTCCACCGCGACGCTTTTTAAATATTTTGTCTACAGTAACGTAAGCACGACTATAAAATTAGGAATGTGATCACATACGTAGTTATGAACTAAAATTGATAGCACTTTGAAAATGATTTGTGAATATCATTTTTAGTAACCTCTCCATGATTTTTACCAATATTTTTATTAATTAAATATTTTAGTAATATAATAGTTTAGTCTATGTTTTTTTTTAATTTTAACAAAAACACATGATTAAAACAGATTAAAAAACTCACGCTAACAACAAAACTTTTCGCGCCAATTACGAAAGTTAGGGCACAACCGCACTTACCTGACGGGGACTTGTCCGGCGTGGGTGGCTCGTCAGGTCGGTGGCTCCTGAGGAGCTGGAGCGCGAACTCCGTGCCGACTTCCTCGGACCTGGGGCACGGGACGTACGCGTACTGTTTCTTGGTCGGTCCCGGGATGGGCGCGACGCGGTGTTTGCCCCGCTCGGCCATACGGCGTCTGACGCGCTGCTTGCCGCAACTCACTCGCCCCCTTATCGATAAAGCTCGCGCCTAATTTTCACTTTCGCTAACCGATTATCACCCCATTACCGAACTACCTGTTAACCAACAAAGTCAGTAATAGCTTAAGGTAAAGTCGGTAATAGCTTATGCTACTATTTAATGGGTTAACGTTTTAATGTGAGCTGATGGAATGCTCAGCTATAAGTGGACCGAAGGTTGTTAACTTTTAAGTAATACGGTTCTCTGTGATTTCTGAAGCGATTGTTCGTAACTCATTTATCAAAAAGTCTATCTGGATAATTTATGCGAGTTTGTGGCAGTTACCTCAATAAGATTAGAGTAAAAAATGAAATAAAATATTTCTACAAACCTATCTACTAATCTAAATAATCTAAACTTTCTTTGTTGAATTGTTTGCAGTATTTGTGACTTATATAAATGTCTTAAATAAAAATCTTAAATCTCCTAGATGGCATAGATTTAAACTATTTAATTATTACAGGTAAACAAAACTGTACTTTTATATTTATTGTGATGTAAAATCTTTTTAACATTCAGTATGCCATAAAAATAAAAATCTTTGTTTTAATTAGCAGTAGGTATACATTTTTGTTTACTTCAACATTACGCTACATTGCGTAGGTTCGTGTTATGACAATATTTCGTGGCTGGAGGTAATTAAAAATAAAACAAAGGTACATCACTAGGCAGTGTCTGCGCGCGCAACGCTCGTGCTACCCGCATCGCGGAAATACGAATGATACAAAAGAAAATTTCGCATTTTAAATTTTATATAAGAGATAAAATTTTCGTATGATTGTTATATAAAAGTTCGGGCAGTAAAATTTAAAAATAAATACAGTATTCCGTATAGACTTGAGTTACAATAGAAAAGAAATTATAAGTCGCAGAAAAAAAAAAAAAAAAAAATTATTAGGAGTCAGACATACAGACGGGTACTGATAATGGATCCGTTTTATCAATGTACTGAACTCCGCTACAATGTTTAAATTATACAAGAACGTCCTTATGCAAATATGATAAGAAGAACCTTGAGGACTTAAACCTTAGCACGAATTCAGAGGGTAATTTAAAAACAAAACACCTATAAAAATGGCGCGCACGCATTCCCCCGCTAAATAATTCACAGCACTCTGCAGTAAACAGGGCGGTCTTATTGGAATTGTTCCGGATTCTCTCGTTAACTGAATAAAGGTATACGAGGCCAATAAAAGAACAAAATAAGGCTCGTTTTAAAATACTATGTAAATTACTCTACTTTTTTGTTACAGTACATTTGGCGCCATTTTTTTTATTTCAGATATAGTACAGTTTATTCTGCTGTACACATAGCGAATTACTACAGAAAGGATTCTATAGATTATTTTTATTTTTACTTCAATAAAATATATTTTTCATTCATAAACGAGAAAAACTTTTATACTCTCACATTTTTATTTCATATACATTTAATACAAATGATGTTTCAAACGCAATGCCAGTAGGTAACTAGGCTGAAAAGTATTTTCACTGTGAAATAAATAAAAAAGCTTTATACAACTCTATGGACAGTTTCCCGCGTTTTCTCTATGCGAAATGCAAACAATATGGCCGCTTTAATGGCCATAATAATTTTAATGCACAACGTATAGAAGATACGTGCATTAAAATTTATACATATATCTTTATTATGGAAATAAAACGGTGATTACAAGTTTTGATATAGGTTCTGAATATGAAAACGACGCAAAATAGTAAGATGGTTCTTCAAAATTGGTAAAATCATTTGCCAGGTGGTAGAACTCGTTTAGTTCGAC
>DWNR01001835.1:0-14202 GCA_018250455.1 Polygonus leo | reverse complement strand
GAAGAGGTTTGCTATAACACCTACACAACCAAAGCCAGCAAAAAGTACCCAAGAGCACCGCGGAACTTCTGACATAATAACACTGGAAACGCGTTCACTTCGCTCTTACAAGTTGATCGATGCTTTAAAATGAAAGAATTCAATAAGTCTTTTTTCCTTATTGTTAGATTATGTTTTGTTGTTTTTAATAATGGAAAACTACAAAGGTTTAGAGTTTGACCTATTTTTGTTTTATTTGAGCACTGTTAAGTTTATATTCTTGTTTATAAGGTCTAGAAAACAAAGCATTCCATTTGTGATGACTATACATTTTGGGCGTTTTAAGTATTTCGATATAATTATATTGAGTTGATATCCACCAGTCACTACTTAGAATCATATGGACTGAACGGTGTTTTCTGCTCTCATGTTATAAAATATAGAAAAACATTACTTAATTAAAATTCATTTTTATGTATTAATGTATTCTATGTGGAACCAGTTCGATTAATCACTGTTGATTAACAATATTCACTGCCGTTGCATCTCCAATCATGTTGCCTTATAATAGACATTATAGATTGTGACATGACCACTTGGAAGGAAGAAAAACGAAGTTGCTTACATTCCACAAACCATAGAGTATACCAACCGTAAAAGGTCAGAGGCGAACGTCAATAAATTATTATTATTTTTTTTTTATTTTTTGCTTTTTAATATTTGAAACAAACGATGATTTGTAACACAGATGTTTATCTGCCGATGATTTCTGTTACGTGACAACTGAAATCAGTAATCCAGAATGTCTTATACAAAGAGAAGGAAACTACGTGATAAAACAACAATGTTCTTCTTATAGAACCCATCTATAGGTACATTTCACCAATTTAGTTATGTAATAAGTTATTTGTAGCCAATAATAGTGCATTGGGAGCGGGTTACATGAGAAATACTCTTTGAAAGGTGTGTATTGGAGTAGTGTTACTCAATTGATTACGGTTACTTCAAATGGCAATTAAAGTAGGAATTCCGGAACATAATACGTGTAATATTGATAGCTGACTTTACGTGCATTACATACAGGTCGGTTAGTTTCTTATGTCTATGTTATTGGTATTAATTAAATTACTATCTCAAATAGTTCATTATAATCTACATTAAAGGCTCTACTAGATAGTTACGGACTAATTGTTAAAGTTCCATAAATAAATCTAATAAATAAAAATCGATAACAAAAAGTGTGACACGACACTATCGAACTGCTCTTAAACAAACTGATTGATTTTTATGATTTTTTGTCTATGTTTGGTAGATCCTAGTCAGTTCGTTGGATATTTTTATACTTCTAGGAGTTAAGGGTGGCCACACCCTAATCAAAATATTTTTTATCATGTTTTAGCAAAAAATAATTATAGCATAAAATAATTATATCCCTAAATGTTCACCTTTTTTAACATTCAACCTTATTTTTATAATCCCGATTGCTGTAAGTTATTTTAAACTAGCTGTGCCCACGGCTCCGCCCACGTGGAATTGGGTCCGCGTTCATGTTATATTATATAATTCTAAAATAAAAGTAAGGTACTCCTAGTAAGGTAAGCCTAAGTTACTCCTTATTTATCAGCTATATGCCAGTGAAAGTCCCGTCAAAATCGATCCAACCGTTCCAGAGATTAGCCGGAACAAACAGACAGACAGACAGACAAAAATTGTAAAAAATGTTATTTTGGTATTTGTACCATGTGTACATACATAGGTATTTAGTAAAAAGCAGTTATTTTTATATTACAAACAGACAATCCAATTTTATTTATTTGTATAGATGGCGGATTAACGTTTGCCGAGTCAGTTAGATATTTTATATAAAATATTCTTTACAGTGATTCTGTTTATTACAAAGTATTGATGCATTACAAATCCATACTTACTCAAGAACAAAATGTAATTAAAATGGTTATATTCTGCTCTGTATTTTACATAATCAGTGCGTAGCTAAGTTACGGTACAATGCTTTTTGTACATATTCATTCAAAACAAGTTACGTGCGTGATTACGAACAATAATATTATGAACCGAGTAGATAATTGCTTTTCCACACCCTGTGTAACTGATACAGATAACAGTAAACGATATCAAATAGATTTTATTTAATGTTTTATGTAAGCATTAAAATAAATAATGCTAATTTTATGTTAATAATACTTTTAAATAACTTTATGCATCAAAGATTGAATACCAATGCGGTAATAATCATATACAGATAAATAAGAAAATCGATTTCTGATTTACTTATAAGTGACAGATACAAAGCCAAAATAATGGGATTATGTACCTAATATGTGGTCTACGCATCTTGTTGAAAATTATTTTTTAAGTTTCTGTCTATTTGTACATGTGGAAATACAATCTTAATAATAATTTTAGATACCAACAGTTACCAACAGTGTAACAGTTACTTCAAAACTGATATATTTATTTTAATAACTAATTCTATCGCATTCAACTCTACTACCATTTTTCAGATTTGTTGACTTCTATAACGTATGTATTCTGCATGAACTAACAGTGCGACTACATGTTAACAGCGTGAACTATTTTTTTTTTTACAAAATGAGAGGGGCTTTACAGGCGCGGCGCATCTAAGGTGCACCACGAGGAGCATAGCACCCCAACTATGAACTAGTCCTAGTCATAACAGTATATAAGCCAGATACTCAACAGACGATGTGTGAATTGAGATTTTGAACAATATATGTATAACTATTATTGTATTAGTGATTAATATTTTGATGGTTTTTTATTTACTTTTTTATTTCGTTACTAAAAAAAGGATTTCTTATTTATAGTAATTAAATAGAGAAGTTAATTTAATAAGTTATAAAATTATGTAAAAATGTGCAAAGAAAATGTAAATATAACGTCATAAAAATTCGGGGCTTTAAAATTGTTATACTTCCTACTTCAAGAAACATTGATGCATATTTTTTCGTATATTTATACATTATTAGCTTTATAGTTGCATAAGTAATGTATAATATTGTGATATTTAACCTGATGTCAGCGCAAAAGAGAAGATCTAAACTAGAGTTGTGTAACTAAACTTGTTCGTACGAAGCCGCGGTCTAAAGTTAATAAAAGGATATGAATATTTAACGGACATTAACTTCCTCAATAAAATTAATTGAGGAAGTTTAACAGTAGATTCCGAAATTATAATTTCTCATTATTACGATTTAAAAAAATTGGTGAAAGTACTTTTATTTAACAAAGAATATAATTAATATATATTTTTAATTATCAATTAGAAAGTGAAAAATAAAGTTAATAATAATGTAGCGTGATTTTGTATTGTAAAAAATACATATATTTAATGTCACCCTTTTAATAAGATGTCAAAGCCCACTGAACGTCATGTTAAGTGTGTTATAAATTTATCACAGTAATAAAAAACACTTTTCTCTTTAGAAATTGGAAATCTGTCGTTCAAGCTAAGTTTAGATTCACGAGGTCTCAACATTATAATTATGTGCATACCACGAATAGCGTACTCTTAATTGTGGACGTTTAGGTTAACATGTAATTGTATGCTATTTTAGATGAAATATCCACTTTAAAAACTAGAAAACAAGATGCCGTGCATTGCGGATGAGAAATTGAAGATAATTGTATTTTCTTGCAAGGTATTAAGTAGTCCAATACAAAATGATGATTTTTATACGATTAACAGCATCCGTCAGCTTTTTTCATCCGTTCTACTTAAGTCTAAGAGAGGCGCTCAGAGCCAAGTTAATTATTTTAATTGATCTAATTATTGAAGGAAGAGTCTACTTTTGTTAAGGATTTAGAAAGTTATATATATAAGATCAGGGGTTATATTATTCTTGAAGCATAACACAACGTGATTCGTCTAAAACAGAGTTTTATTTATTAAAAACAAATAAGTTTACGTAACAAATAACAACCAATAAAATACTTACTAACCTAAAACAGAGAATCGACAATTAAATGTTCATGCTTTACTATTTGTATTATAAAAACTTAAAACGTCTTTTGTACTTTAAACTAAAACAAATTCACACAACATAACTAAGTTTTAAATAAAGTATTAAACTAAATATTAAATTATTCGAATGAAAATTTTATAATACGTTTTTGACATTCTCCACACTCGTGGCTCCCTCTTATGGCTGCCTGATACATACTCACATATCAATGTCACTACAAAGGTTACATCACCCCCCTTGGAAATGCAAATTTTTCCAATCATGTTGAGTAAAATTTAGCTGTTAAAAATCAATAAGCATAGGAATGAGCTTTGTGACATGATATAGTCCAATAGATCGCGTTCCTCGTCCGGTATTTATTTTAAAAACTGAATCCGATATTTTTTCCTCAATTTCAAAGGGACCAATTCTAATTTCATCCATCTTTTTTTTATTTAATTTGTTTCCATAGTCAACATATACCTTATCTCCTTTTTTAAATTCATGTTGTAATCTATTCTTGGAAAATAAAGTTTTATTATATTCATGCGATTTTATTGACCTTTGGAGTGCTATTTCCCTGTCTTTTTCCAAATTTTTTGTTAATAACTGTTTTTCTTTTAATTCATATGGTAACAAGTCTGTAGACTCACCAGATAACAAATATTTAGGAGAAAATCCTGTTACGGAATGGTTTGTTTCATTGTATCTATTTCTACATTCTTCTGCTATTTTTGACCAATTTGTTTTTCCTTTTGTTTCATTCATTCTGCATCTTATTTTGTTTACAATAGTCTGGTTTAGCCTTTCGTTTAGACCGTTTGAGAACGGTGCGTCTACCGCTGTAAATATTAATTGAATATTTCGGTTCTTAAGGTAATTTTTGAATTCAATCGAATTTAAAGCTGGATATTGATCAGCGAGTAAGATGTCTATAATTTCTTCTTTAGGAATTTTTTCTATAAGTTTGATGAAGTCTCGAGCATGTTGATTCTTAGAACATAGGATATACGCGTACCTAGTGAAGTGGTCTACTAGTAGATGTAAATATCTTTTTGTTGATCTTTGACCCCCAAATCCTCCTATCGTGTCCAGTGACATTATTTGAAAAGGTTTATTAGCTGGACCTAATTGCGACAAAAAACCATATTTTCTATTTAACCTTGTTTTATTTTTTATGCATATTTCACAGTTTTTGCATATATATTTAATATTTTCTGATAAGTTCGGTGCAGTATAAAAGGGTTTTATTTTGGATTCTGTTTGATTTATTCCAGTATGACAATATTTTTCATGAGTCTTTTTTATTATAGTTTTACTATAATCTTCACTAAGAACTATTTTTTTTCTATTTTTCCCACATTTCTTATAATAAATTCCATCTTCTAAAACAATGCTCTTTTCAAGTTCTGTTATTTGATAATTTTGTGATTGATCATATTTTATGTCATGAATATCAATAATATTTACCGTTCTTAAGTTATCTTCATTATTTTCATCAATATTCAATACTGGGTTTCTGCTGAGACAATCTGCTTCTGTATTATTTTTTCCTGGGAAATACTTTATTTCACAATTATATTGTGACAGATAATGTGACATATCGCCTAATTCATCGTCAGGTCTGTTTTTTATATTTAACTTCTCTAGAGGTTTATGATCCGTATAGACAGTAAAAAAGTTTCCAATCAACCAGTGTTGCCAAAACTTTATGCTCTCTTTTATGGCTAAACACTCTAAAAATATCGCTTTTTTATTTTTTTGTGATTCATTTATTTTCTTAGAAAAATAAGCTACCGGTTTTTCTTCGCCATTGTGCTGAAGTTGTTTTAAAACTGCTCCTATTCCTAAGGCACTGGCATCTGTATAAATAAATGTTGGTGCTTGTGGATCATAAATGGCTAGTATTGGTTTGGAACATAGATAATCTTTAATTTTCCGAAATGCGTCCTCACACTGTTCTGTCCAATTAAATCTCTGGTCTTTTCTCAACAATTTATGTAAAGGATCAAGAACTATTGACACACTCGGAATGTATTTTCCATAAAAATTTATTTTCCCTAAAAATTGTCGTATTTGTTTTCTATTTTGAGGAGCAGGGAAATCTTTGATTGATCTCAAATTGTCTTTTAGAGGTGTAATCGTATTCTTTTGTAATATATGACCTAAATACTTAACAGAATCAGATGCAAACTTACATTTTGTTAATTTTAGCCTGAAACCTTCCTCTCGAATAGCTTCCAGCAATTTTTTTAAATGTGTGATATGTTCATCAAATGTTTTAGAGAAGATCAATATATCATCCATAAAATTCACTGCAAATCCTGTCAGGCCATTTTTCCTTATAATATTTCCCAAAATCCGTTGAAATATGGCTGGTGATGTTTTAAGGCCGAAGGGTAAAACGGTCCATTGGTAATGACCTTCTTGAGTTACAAAACCAGTTTTGTGCCGATCTGTAATTTTTAGAGGGATGGACCAAAAAGCTGAATTTATATCAAGAGTTGTAAAATAATTACAATTTATTGTTTTTGTTATTAAGTCTTCTATGAGAGGAAATGGTTGTGATTGAGGTATAATAATTTTATTTAAATCTCTGAAGTCTATGCATAATCTACATTTTTTTCCTTCGTCCCTTTTAAAAGCTAAGGTAACAGGTGCCGCAAATGGACTGTAAGATTCCTCAATCAATTCATGTTTTAAAAGTTGTGAGATTTGATTTTCTATTTCTATCTTGTCTTGGACTGAACATCTATATGGTCTTTTATAACAATATTTTTCAACTTGCAAATCTATACAGGCTTCATACTTATTCACTTTTCCAGTGTCATATTTATTTTTAGCAAAAATTTCCGAGTAATTATCCAATAATATGTTTATCTGTTTTCTTTGATCAGTATTTAAGTATTCTGTGTCTATATTGAATTTGTTTGTATCTATACCTTCATTAAAGTTTACTACATATTCTTTTTCTTCTATATTTATTTCCATATTTTCAGTCGGTTTATCTTCAAACATATTTGTTTTACTTATTTTGAAATTGTCTGTTTTTTGTATTTGGATATTTAAATTCTCATCATGAGTCAACCCAAATTTATGTATTGAATCTAATCCTAGGATTAGATCATATTCAAAATTTTCATTTTCAAAGATAAATGCATTTATTTTATTCTTCTTATGCAATAACTCCGCATCCAGTGTTATTAACCCTTTAGTTTTACCCCCTCCACTTATTGTTTTTATTGTGTCGTAACGATAATGTGGTGTCATATTAGTCACCTGAACTAATCTTGCATTTATTAATGTTATTCGTGAACCAGGGTCATACAGCCCCTTGGCTTCTAATGTATTATTTAACATCACCGTAATCTCAATTAGTGGAGGGAATTTTAGTTTTTTGGATCTTCATTACTCAGTTCTACTTTTAATATTGGATTAGAATTCAGGTTTTTGTCATCAGTTGTTTTTTTTCCATACCAGCAAACATTTTCTGGATGAAATCTATTTAATTTTCCTTTATTCTCACAAATCCTACACGATTTATTTTCGGTTTGTTTTATTCCTTGTTTATTGTTTTTATTTCCTGTGCTTAAATTTTCCTTCGTGTCGTTTTTTCTTGTTAAACTTTCTAGTCCTCTTATGCAGTTAAATAACTCATTTACTTCTTTAAGGCTTTCTCTGTCTATTCTATCCATTATGAAGTTTGGTAGACCGGTGGCAATCAAATAAATAAGGGTTTGTGTATCTATTGATTTGTTTACTTCTAGTAACAGTCTCTCCTTTTTAAGAGCATATTGTAACATAGATCCTTGTATATATTTAAAATTCATAGCGTACCTGATTGGCGACCAACCTTTATCAGCAAATGTTTCACTTAAACTCTTCTTCCATACAGACCAATCTGAATCTATAGTATGTTTAATAATCATTGAGGTGTACCAATCTATACAAGTATCTTCCAGTAGTAATCTCAGAATTTCTACCTTTTGTAAATCTGTATCTATTTGTAAACGTGCACATTCACTTTCAAAAGTATTTAACCATTGATTAACATTTGTTGTATTTCTTGAAAACTTTTCCATAGAAAATTCTGCTACTAATTTCGTCTTATTTTCTGTTTTTCTTAACAATGTTGGTTCTGTTGCTGACGACTCATGACTTTGTTCTAATTTTTCAAGTAAAAACCCATCAAATTGTATGTTGTCATCGTCTAAATATATTGATTTCATTTCCTTGGTTAATGTTATCCAAACATGTCTCTTATCGTGCCTTTTCTGAAGAGATTTTTTTATTTTGTTAAATATTTCATGCTTTAATATTTCTTTGTGTAAATGCACTGATTGATACTCTCTAGGCATAACAAAAGTTTGGTTTTGTGTATCCGTAATGGAGGTTATAGCATAAATATTTGTCTTATTATCATCCGGTTTGGCTTTTATAATAAATTCAAATCTTAATTTCTCCATTGTATAGGTTAATATTTTTTTCACATGTATATGAATTGTCGATTTATAAGATCAGGGGTTATATTATTCTTGAAGCATAACACAACGTGATTCGTCTAAAACAGAGTTTTATTTATTAAAAACAAATAAGTTTACGTAACAAATAACAACCAATAAAATACTTACTAACCTAAAACAGAGAATCGACAATTAAATGTTCATGCTTTACTATTTGTATTATAAAAACTTAAAACGTCTTTTGTACTTTAAACTAAAACAAATTCACACAACATAACTAAGTTTTAAATAAAGTATTAAACTAAATATTAAATTATTCGAATGAAAATTTTATAATACGTTTTTGACATTCTCCACACTCGTGGCTCCCTCTTATGGCTGCCTGATACATACTCACATATCAATGTCACTACAAAGGTTACATATATTAAACCAATGTGGATTATTTACAAGTCAGGAAATGAAAAATACGGCAAAGACCATTGAACGTATAATGCAAAATTTGCATGTTTCATAACGCCTTGCCTCTATGTTTACCTTTTAACAAAAATGTTGAAGAAAAACCTAATTAGCTTCATATTTACACGCAAACTCATTTAACACGGCGATGAACAAAGTAACGCATACTTTGAATAAATTTAAGCAAATCGTGCTCTGTTATGATAATACGATAAGGTTGAGTGTAACGACTGTGGATGACATGTACAAATATAGATCGTACCAATGATCTATACCTCTATATAATAAAATTGTAACTGAACGACGTCTGTACGTAGAAGACATTTGAGAAAATAAATAGGGCGGGTTTCTAAAATATAGTAAGGCCGTTCTGGTTCTAGCAACTTCAGATACTAACACTGAAAAATAGAAGATACAACCGTTTTGTATGTATGACAAGGAGATACTTACGCAATCAGTCAGTTTAGTATTTTTTTTATTATTGAAAACAATATCAAATTATAGAAAAATAACTGTCTTCGACATAACACCGTATCTACTTTTTTATATGGAAGTAACATATTTAGTTATAAAAAAGGGTTTGATTAGAGAAGTCTCTCAACACACTACTTTTATATAATGAAATTAAACTAAACCTCTTGGAAGTACGTACATCATGTATGAATTTTACTCACACTTGGCCGATTAATTTGTGTCCTCGGAAATGCTCTTATATAAACTTGAAGAAAATGTATATTCGTATGTTATTTACTTCTTGCACTAGTCAAAAACGACAAACATCAATATACGTACGTATGCTACTTACTGTCTATCTTAGCCGAAAACTGCGACATTATGTATTATACGTAAATATGTATATCCACCCCTTTCTAGACAATAGTGTTCCTCCCCTTTTGTTCAACTTTAATTTTAGGGATGAAAGTCTGTCTGGAAGAAATTGCTTTTTGTACCCTGGTAAGACATTTTGTCTCCATTTTTGTTAGTAAAATATGCTAAATTTATAAAATTTAGTATAGAAAACTTAAGGAATGTTCTAGAAAGTTGTCAGGGATGTGTCAATTCCTTAAGAGAAGAACCGGCCAAGGGCGAGCCCAATTCGTTCTCGAAGGGTTCCGTACCATTATTTATAAAAACGGCAAAAAAAGCTTTTATTATATAAGAGACCCACTTAAATATTTATTTTATTCTGTTTTTAGTTTTGTTGTTATAGCTGGATCAGAAAAATATTATCTGGAAATTTTCTACTGTCTAGCTATCGCGGTTCATGAGATAGACAGATAGTTCAGATGGGCAAACAGATGGAGATGGAGAACAGTGGAGCCTCAATAATAGGGACCATAAAAATTAAGTCCAGCATAGAAATAGTCATGTCCATTATGTCTGTAGTACCTACTAGTAAATTCCTTATAAATCTTTTCCATGTATAAAAGCTCCACACAACGTAAAAATTAACTTAATGCATTTACAAGGCAACACATATCAATTTTATTCTCAATCAAAATCGGGTAGAAGGGAAGGGATATTTGGAATTTATTACAGTTTTAAAACTTTATAGATGGTAGATGGTATGTATGTACAACCGCTGCCGTCATTAGCCGCAATAAGGCAATAAATTCTTGTTTCGGTTGAAAAGAAGTTGTCGGCGATGCATAAACACGAGGCGAACATCTTAGTGCTTAGACAGTGGCAAGTAGTAAGTAGCACGTCTCTCAGGCCTTATTTTTATTCTTTAGGAATAAAAAATAAGGCCTAGATTATGTACCGTAAATGGGATTTGTGGTAGAAAGGTGAAAATTTAGGGTTGATTTTGATGCGAAATCATAAAAAATAAACTCATTAAGCCTAGTGATTTATAAATAGTCTACGACCTATTCTAAGACCTACCAATATGCACAAAAATCATAAAAATCGATGAACGATCGAAGGAGTTTGATAACAACAAAAGTTGAAAGACAATTTATTTACGGACTACACCAAACTGTACAAGTACTAGGGAAATAGAAACACCAGCTGGTCTCGTCTCACCAATTATCATAACCGAAATTAACTAAACTGCGTACACAAACTCGTGTCGGTCACCCGACCGGCAGTGTCGCGTTACACGCCCGCTTTAGGACATCGTCAGTTGAGCTGGAATCGATTACTCTTGCTGTTTGCGGTGAACGAACTTTATACTTAAATAATTAAAAACATGGTCTGAGCATAACACTTACATAAAGTAACGCCACGAATAATTCCACGAAAGTTATGGTTGAATTTAAAAGTGATAGTCGTATAAAGGTAACAAACGAGCATGCAGTCCATCTGATAGCAAGCGGACATTAAAAAACAATCTCAAATACAATTGAATTAAGAATGACAGATGCTTCGCTGCCGCTGAGGACAAAGATGAAGGCCTCTTGATCAGTATAGCCGGTAACCAAATGATTGTTACCATTCCAACAACAATTGACAATTACAAAAAATTAAAATATGAATGAGAAGTTTAAAAAGGCTAACAAGATTGCCACCTAAGCGTTGATATAGTAGAGCCAATTACGAAGATAAGATCTTAGACCAGGTGCTATGTTATCTCAAGTACCAGGCACCCATAAATTAAAAAGGATGAATGGGACAGCGTCTTCGCTTGTATCTGAATATCTTATCTTAAACGAGTTTAGATTATCTGAACAAGATCACAGTTTAAGATAAATGGACTATTATTGCCAGTAGTTAAAATATATTAGTAGCAAATAATACCCTTTGATACTCTGAATTATTAATCACCATACTCAATACGATCATTAAAATATCAATATCTTATTGTTGTTTAATTTTGAACAGAGTTTTGGATAATAATTTAAGTTTACTGTAAAAAGTAATATTTGTCAGTTTTGTGCGTATATAAAATAAATTGGTGGAAAATATCGTGAAGAAATCTTAAATGCCTTCAAAAAACTTTTATCTAAGGTCTGTGACGTCATCCAATATGCGCTTGGCAAGTACGGTGGACTGCGGCTATCAGTTTTTAGAACTTACATTACTTCATTCTTTTAGGAAGTAAGTAACCGAATACAGTTCCATTAGAAATATTTACTGAATGTATAGTGAGGAATACAAAAATGATAAAAAATTACCCGCAATAAACAGTACACAATTATCAAAACTAATCTTAGTCAAATTTTTAGTATCTGATTGACTTTTAAAAGCATACTTGATATTAGGATATTATCAAAGTATTAGACGTTTATTAATAAGGGCCAATTATTGTGATAAGCTGATAAAACAATCGGTTCCGTTTATTCTAATGGTTTTTATGATTCATACTATTGAAACCATATATATTATATTAGATTATTTAAGATTAACAAGCAACCCACGTAATATTTCTTAAATGCAATGCAAAGCCAGTCATCATTAAAAAGATATCCAAATAAGGTTTATTTACATTTGTTTACAGATGTTCTTGGGCGGAATACCATCTTCCCATGAGGGGTACTCGTTTGCTTCATCAATTACATATATAAAATTCGTATTCGGAAAATTTAACGATAAAGCAATACTGTAGACTTTTATAACTTATTGTTTTATTACATATTTGTTTTTGTGTCAGCAGTGTGGTGAATTTTTGTACGTATTTGTAGCTTTATCCAATTTGAGCGATAGGATAGTTTTTTCAATTCAGACCTCTTTTTTATTGCAATTTTAACGTTACTAAGCGTAAGCGTAACGTTACGTAACAAAGCATGCCGGCTCTGGTATTTTTTGGGTAAAAAATCAATTATTTTTCTATTACTGCTCAGAATGTGCAACCCTGCGTCAGATGGAAGGACGGACGGATGAAGGACGGCACTTTTAGGAATATGAACAGCAAATATTCTTCGGGTCCCTCATCCTAAGACTCCGCTGTCCATCCGTTTGGATAAGGAACCCTAAAAAATCTTCGATTCAAGCTACTAAAAATAAACATCAATTAAAGAATTTTACATACAAAACAAATAATATATTTAATTATATCTAGAAATAAACCATAAATTAGTTAATGAACCAAAATATATTTAATTACTTTTAATAGCTAATAATAAACTAGAAGTACTAGGCGCCCATAAATTAAACCGGCTCAAATATTCGAGCGAAGGCTATTAGGAACCTATTTATCTATAATGTCATCTTTAACGAAGTTAGATTATCGTTGTTAGATTATTAGATACAGTTAAATTGTAATTTAAACTAGCATGGCCTAATTGGGTTGTTTGAAATTTAATACTTCCGTTTGACAGTAATCCGTTTCACATGTATACATAAAATATTTTCTCACAGTTGATTTTAAATTTAAATATGTATATTTATGTACTTTCAGAGTAGTTTTCATTTCATAGTCTTGTCAGATATAGAATATTATAGACTGGTGTTCTTCGAGCGATTATCGCTGCCGGGCATTAATTTTTTTTCGGAAATTGATATAACAGTAGCGCTATTCGTAGATGACAACTATAGATGGGGTTTAAACGAACAATTTTCAGTTTTACACATTTTTGTAAATTCGTTTATGTAGACCATGCCCTGCCCATCTTTGCTATGAAAGTTTTCACTTCAATAAAATTGCGTCCTCTGAGAAATGGTCACGTTAAGGCCTAAAAATATCACATTTCAATGGACTATTAATAATAGGATTTAATTGGCACTCATTATATAGGGAACCCTAAAAATGAGACCCATGTCAACCAGCCCCACCCAGCAAATTAACAACGACAGGTGTACGGGAACGGCCGGTGACGACACACCTATTATCCAGTTCTCGGGATACAATTGATATTGAAGCTACTTGAATGATCATCAGTACTGTACTGCGTAGTATTGTGACGGATGACCTTATTGATGGCATGCATAAAGTAATTTATGTCAGTTCGAGGAAATTAAATAAGTTATTGCGCTATTATTTAAGACCTTGTCGGTATAACAATTTATTTTATTGTATAACAATGATAGCAACCGAGTAGTCCTCATGGTAAGTGGACACTGCCGCCCATAGACGCTTGAAATCAACTTCAAGTATGATTGATTCGCCAGATGCATTGGTACCCCTGAGGACTAAGATCGCCTCGTGTGTGAATATAGCCGGTAACTCCTCTCCAAACCTAAACACAAGAATTGATTCACGGAGGATGTAACTAGTGGAAACTTTGCTAATTTATGTAGATCTGTTACTGTATTTTGTAGTCTGTACAACTTTTAGTGTGTTTCCCAAATATAGATTAATAAATAAATTACAAATGTCAAATGCTCACACCATATTTTAAATAAATTAGGTATGAAGATCGTTCACCGCAAACAGTAAT
>DWNR01001834.1:0-14203 GCA_018250455.1 Polygonus leo | reverse complement strand
AAATTTCCTTCTGCTGCAAATGTACCTGACATTTTACCAGAAATAGATGAAGAAGATAAAGAAGAGAACACAGATGATGAAAATTAGGGTATTTACTATGACGATTAGGACAGTGAAATGTGTATTGTCTTAATGGTTGCAAAACGATTATTTTACCCTTTGATTAGATTTTCTCTTTAGTTTCAACATTCGTAACGTAGGAGCTTTTTTATGACCAATTTTCATTTATTATGTACAATTATGAGTGGGTTAGTAATTGTAATTGAGTTAATGGAGTAGTGTTAACAAATTTTATATTGAAAAGTTTAGTTATAACCTATACTTTAGCCCTCCAAAACTATTTGTCTCAATACGGTGCTTCAGCAAACTAAATTGGGTTAAATTTTATACCCACAATCATAACTCTAATGTGTGCTTTGCTAATTTCTTAGCTTATGGTTAGAAAAACCTTACTTTGTAGCTGACATAAAAAAAATAAGATTAAATCATTAGTAGTTCCAATTGATTTGTCCTAAGATATATAACCTTTTATAAGACTTACCAACATTTTATAACATTTTACTCTTATCTTTCTTTTAGTAAGTGACTATAAAATATTAAACTAATTTTGTCTACACAAAAATCTAATAGTAAAAATCCTCCCTAGTTATAAATATCAGTAGAGAAAACTATTGGATCTGGATCTGGATTTGTAAATGGATCTATTCTAGTACATACAGTTTTAAATAAACCCAAAATGTTGAATAGCATAATAACAGAACGTTAAAACCTACAGTTTTTATTTTGAAAGTTGGTGGTTGCGCCTTGTATTACTAACGCACCAGTCATTTTATAGGGCATAAAAGGCACACAAGTTTGATTTTGTAAGGCGTATCCACCAGATAACTTTTAAACTATAAACGTCACCTAAAACGTTATGTTTTAATATTGTACATCACAAAAATTAACGACTTTTGCTAAAGAATCATACGTATAGGATCAGAAACAACAAGTTATGAAAAAAACAAAATTTTAATTTTAGGTTTTTGGCTCTCCTGAAAAGTCGTGTTTTGGTGATTACGCCTTTTGAGCCGCGAAGTATCGATATGGTCTTCCACAATTATGACGACCTCAATCCTCAGAATGTTTAAATGTATCAACCAGTTCAGTGACAAGTCATCCGAAAAAAGTAATGAGAAAGTAAATGATCCTCTTTCTGAAATTATCGAAAAAAAATATATGCAGGATATGATGAGGATAGGATACAATCTACAAGTATAATAACTAGTCAGTCGTAAAGCGTTAAGCTTTATTTAAGTACTTCTACAATACAACTACAAGTATAATTATATTTGATATTATTTCGTACCACATAGGTATATTTTTCAACGTCTGAATCACCACCAGATGTTATACAGTTATCTATAAAGATACATTTGTGGTTGTATCGATCGATACGGCCGGCTATCTTTTAGTAGCAAAGATATTTGACTCATTGAAAATCTAGATTTTGCATATGACAATTTTGAGTACGACGAAAATACATCAAAGAAATATATCTTTGCGAAGATATCTATATGTGTCTAGTCATATAATCAGATAGATATTTTTTAGTCATTTTGATTAGGATGTCATTCTCGTTTATCATAAGATAACAAGAAGATATCATAAAGAAGATTCTTCTCTACAACATTTTAACACGAACATTTCCGTATTGGACTATCATTTTCGCTAGTATCTCAAACGTTCTTACAATTACAATATACACTAGAGTAATTTCTGTACTTAGTTTTCAGTTTATATATGATTTAGATTATGTATAACCAATTTGTATAAAACTACAACTACAAATGACATTGCAATTTTAAATATAAAATGTTGCTTGCTGTAGAACAAAAAACTCGTGAATTTGTATTTTTAATGTTATAACATACAAAACTAAATAAATAAGAGATACTGCATCAGCCTTTATTAATACTTCGATTTATTAAGTTTCGGTTTTGTTTAGTATTTTCGAAATAATGCTTTATAAACCATTCATACAGCGATTCAATATAAACCATTCAAATCAGACCAAAGACTCATAAAATTCCATAATAAAACCTGACTTTCATTTCTTAAAATTATATTCATTGTTTCCGTGATACATGTGGCGCCATCTCTTATTGGATGAACAAAAACACGCGCTCTCACGTCGGGTTGTTTTAAAACACGATAGCGTAATTCAGGATAAACACTATAGATCACGTTTAGATCACGATCAATCGACTTGTCTTGTAAGATATTTTATCGAACATTTATCGCTGACTGAGTAACGTACGTGAAGTGCGTGTGGTAATGAGAAATAAAGGAATTTGCTTCGCATTGGGTGTTTCGAGCAATTGTGATCACGTTCAGCTTACCGCTACTAAATACTTACACGCATTGAAGATTATGACGATATCGAAATACCGATTGGTGATGATTCATACGTCGTAAACAACGTATTTCAATAATTATTCGTTTGATTTGAATTTTGTTGTATTGTGGAAGTATTAAAGTGGTTGAAATAGAAATAGAAATGAAATAGATAATGAGAATTAATTATATCCTACACTAATCATTCATTGTTGTTCTTAAAATGGAATTTTAATACATTTAAATTACTATTATTTTTCTTGAATGATGTTGTTTTCACTTCCTTAATATTATTGAATGTAGTTGTAGGTTCTGAATTTCCAAAGACCCTGTATTTACAAAGTTCGCACCGTTTTTTTCGGTTGTGAAAGAAAATTTTGCTTAAGGATCTTCACCACCACATAATATTATTGTCCTCTATAGTCTCCTTTCATAATGAGACAAATTTTGACCGAAAATAATGTTTTAACCTTAAGGATCTTATTCTACCTTTAACAATGTCCTTAAATAAGATTCTGATTTTGTCGTGCTTTCGTTATTTATTTTTTCTGAGTGCATTATAAAACAATTGTTATCTGGTACTTAACTTGATTTTGCGTGAAACGACGCGAGTGAGTTTTCACAGCTGACTCCGGCATTGTGTTTAAACAATAAACATGCCGTCACTGTTCTACTGAACACTGAATATTAGGGTTACATCATTATTTATAACAGATTTTACTAACTGCGAATTAAGTACTAGAGATATAAAAAGATAATAAATTAAATTCCAACTGTGGGGTACTTGATTATGGAAATAATTTAAAAAATCAATATTGCTTAAATGTAGAAATTTGTTTTTTTTCTGTCTAATTCATTCATTCGAATTAAGAAGAAAATAAGGAAAAAATTTGCGAACAGTGGAACCAAATTTGACCAAGAGAGCAAACTTACGATGCGATTTAAGAAAGAAATAATTAGGATTTGAAGGACAAAAATCTTCTAAGATTTAACATTCATACCTTGCCTATTTAAATGTAACATTTACCTCTTTTTTAATTGACGGTTTATGATTGTTAAATTCTGAGAAGTCAAAGTATATTATCTAAACAGCTTTAAAAATAAATTGTTTCCGAGAAACCAACTAATATTATAACAATTGTCATATGTATTTTCTAAATATTATGGATTTATTAATGTTACATATTATTGACAAAGACTGATTACCCTCCTTTGCGTCACTCGGTCGGGTAAAAAACAAATGAAATATTTATAGAAAGCCTGAAATACTAATTACAGTAGCTATAAATACATAACAAACATTTAGTTTGCATGACAAACATGACTCATGTTATCTGAAACGTTCTCCACGATACATCATAGAGCTATTTATTTTAATAAGTCTGGTTATCAGATTGACAATAGTTCAAAACAATGGGGTGAGACATTCTTTGCATACACGACTTTGATTACTAAATTGATTGTGAATTTAGGACATTATATGCGATGATGCGATGCAGTACACTTCACTAAATTATGAGTTATTTTTTGTTCGCATACATATAGATTTCCTCGCAATGTCTTCGACTAAAAGTGTTGTTGAAGATGATTAATTAATTTTCATTACTGACATAAATTTTGTATTATTAAATTAAAAATAGCTTGTAATATAAAATAATCCGCAAAATGTATGAAAAAGTACCAAGTAAGAATTAACCGACTCCTTTTTTGAAATCACTTAATAAAACTTTGTGTAAAAATAAAAAAAAAACATACGCAATAAACATAAACAAAAGCATTTCCACGACGTATTTGTCACATTATGACAGTCATTAATGTTTCATAAACTTGCCAGATAGTCTCCAGCTTACAATCTAATGTACACACGGTGTAACTGAGCGTATCGGAGTAACTACCAGCATTGGGTACAAAACCTGTAATTTCAAATCTGTCATTAAATTGACTGATAACATCGTTAGCGCGTGCAGCAATTCTGATACCCACCGCACTTTTATGCTCGTTTCCACGAGTTGATAATAATAACCTCGTCACAATGACGATAATGATGCGTGTTTATCTTATATCGGTAAAACTTTCGTGCGAATACAAAACAATGACATGCAACATGCATGCGGCGCGGACATTTTTATCAATTCACTACGGCACGCGTCGAGAACTCTGTGATCAAAGCGATAAGGTTAAAAATTGCTTAATTATTGTGTCACCGTCAAATACGATAACTCTTGACATATCTCGCGAACCTCTGTCCATCGGTCGTTGATAATGACATTGTATTTTGTTTACTTTGGGCCTTCTTAAACAAACATTCAGACAATAGATAAATTCTTGCTGGAAACAAAGTATTTCGATTGCAGTATTGCAACAAAAAATCGAAGTCAATTCAAGAAGAAAGTTCATATCTAATCAGTAGAAGTCTCTGATAGATATAGTGATAAAATAGTAATTAAAATTTTATTTGTTTATACTCAACTGCCAGTATTTTTTAAAAACATCGATTTGATAAGATATAATTAACTAGTTAACCAATAAAGCATGATGGATTCATTGTAGTTAACTCTAGGAGCCGACAGTAGCACCTCTTTTGTTTTGTTTTTTCTAAAAAAGTATTAAGCAGATATTTTCTACTACGTAATAAAGAGTACTAAGAAAGTATTTTTTCAAATGCAAATAAAACATTATTATTGTAAAGATATTATAAAACATATTATAAAGTGCTTTTTGCGTTAGTTTTTACAAAAACTTTTTAGGGATATTTTTATATAAGGAATCCTGCAATGTGTTGCTGCGAAATAATTGTTTTTTGTTTGGATACAGAAATAGTAATCAAGATAGCAAGTCACGTGTAACTTTGGAGTAATTTACAAAATATATATTTAACACCATAACGTTAAGATTATATCAATAATAATTAAGTAGTAAAAGCAGCACAGTAATAATCTAACATTAATTGTAGGCATATAAGATTTTTTTATCTAAATCTAGTTATAAGGCAGACGCGCTACCTGAAAGTAGTCATCGTCCTTCATGTATAAGACAAAATCTCTAAAGATTACGATTAATCTATAAAGAAATTTAAAGGGCTGCAACAAGGAATGATTTGGCTTGCAAAGGGTAAAAATGGGAGATAAAAACTTGTGTGAAAATTTTCTAAATAAAAAACCTGATATATAAAATTACCTACTATACAAAATACCGATAAGCTTTAATATATCTTCTCAAAGAATGAAACACTACATGAAGTCAGTGTGTCCACAAAGTTGAACCCGCATATAAATGTTTAATACAAATTCAAAACTTTTTTATTCATTATAAGGTGACCCCGCAAACGTTGTTCTGCCATTAAAAAATATATAAAAAATTGTAGCCTATGTTTTATTCTGATGTATAAAACATAGGCTACAATTAAAATATAAGCTATATATTGTGAAGTTTCATTAAAATCCATTCATTAGTATTTACGTGAAAGAGTAACAAACATCCATACTTACAAACTTTCGCGTTTATAATATTAGTAAGATATACATACGCTTCATGAAAGTCAGACAAAATAATTCATTCATTCATTCATCGGCTTTGAGCGCCCCTGTTAGGCTACGATAGACCGAAAGAAAAAGCAGGTGGAAAAAAACTCGCGGCACTCTTTTAAAAATCAGTTATACGAGATATTCATGGTGCTGTGCTCATGTGCTCATGTATTTATGGTCAGTACTAAACTACAAATAGTTTTAAACAGTACACAGTACAGTACAGTCAGTAGTAAACTACAAATGCTATTAATTCTTGAACCTTTAAAGGTTTTTCCGCCGTAATGAAGTTCGTGCAGCATGATGCTTAAGAGCACCGGGTGACCTAGTGAGTCACAGTTCCTGGATTCATGGGTTCGACCGGTTATGATTTATCTATACAAATAAATTAAATTGGAGTGTCTGTTTGTAATATAAAAATAACTGCTTTTTACTAAATGCCTATGTATGTATACATGGTACCTATATAATATACCAAAATAACACTTTTTACAATTCTGTTTGTCTGTCTGTTTGATCCGGCTAATCTCTGGAATGGCTGGACCGATTTTGACGGGACTTTCACTGGAAGATAGCTGATGAAATAAGGCGTAACTTGGGCTACTTTTATACAGAATTATATAATATAATATGAATTCCACGCGGGCGGAGCCGTGGGCACAGCTAGTAGTACCTATGCTATTTATAAGTCACGATTATGGGTTTTTCAATAGTCATAATGCATGATGAGCGCATAAGATGCTAGAGATAAGCTCGCGGTAGCGTATCCGGACAAGTTAAATCTTTTTAGACGTATTTTTATTGATTAGTTATGACTAACTAAAGCTAGGATTTTATAAAAATGTTAGTTAAAGTTGATACGCTTCCAATCTTAATCTTAATATCATAAAAATCCCCGATACAATGTTTGCCCAGAGTAATCTCCAGATACTACTTAACCAATTTTAATTAAATTATTCGCATATTGCACATATCAAACTTTAGAGAAATACTTACGCCAGAGCCAGATATACATACGAGTACATACGGTTACACATTACAATATGTAATAAAGCATTTCTTGTAGGTAAAAAAATTGTGCGGTTTTAAGAAAACCCTTGACGTAAATTTTACATTTAGATTAGAATTATATTTATATGTTATCGTTCTCAATAGCTGAGCACACAATTCACTAACACAATTATACTGACTCTTTCTAAGAAACACAAAATGTATAATATTTGTACGTATGTATACACATATAAAATTAAGATAAATTATAAATTTTGTATAAAATAAAGTAATAGAGGTCTGCCGTTGTGCGAACATTATGGAAAAACTGGTGGAAAAATATGTTTTCGAATTTTAGTGGAAGTTCCGAAGATACTGCGTCCAATCAAATAAAAAATCGGTCTAATTTATTATTATAAATTACTAGTCTTTCATTGAAGTTAGTTTTTCATTGAATGCAACAAAGTAAATAGTAAACAAAACTGTTTATTCCAATTAGAAGTAAGTAATTACGTTGTTTTGTTTTAAACCAATTTAATTATAAAAATAAAGGATGGTAAACGTTTAAAAAACTGAAGGAACATAAAAACGATTTGTTTTTTAAGTAATTTGCGACAAAAATGCATCTCTTTTTTAATTTATCCAAGTACCTACATATTATTTAATTGCATATTATTTAATTAAATATTACATAAACGCTAAGCTATGGGTGTTCTATTTCATTGTGGCACTTTATCGGCCAACTAATTACATGCTTATGTAAAACGTTTGATACAAATGTATAAATTTACTTTTATCGCTTTAAATTTGAACGTAAATATATGCTAATGCATATACGTTTAAATTTATAATTTTAAAGTTTATTAAAACAACGTCAATAATAATCAACTAAGGTAATGCTACAATTTAATTTTAAATGCTACAATTTATTTTTATAAAACTAAATACTACTACTAAATATTTATGGCTGTTTTATGATTATTTCTATATTATCATATTACGGTAAATAACACGTTGATTTCGAATGTCCACACTACCTAAATGTAGTAACGTAATATATTTTTTGAATTTATTTCATTACCGCTTTTGATTTCCGATTTTTGTCTGCCAACAATTAAATCGAATTATATATAGAAATATACAAATTTTACTGAGTACTTTGTATTAAAATAACAATTAGTATTAATAATTCACAATTATTAATAATTCAGCGAAATGAACAATAATTCAACTGAGTTATTAATAATCATTATTAATCATGAAATTCAATTATTGAATATATAAAGTTATATAATGGAATTTACGTAACTTTGAGGAAATTCAAAATTACTTTTAAATGTCAAGTCATAAGAATAAAAATTACATTTTTCGTATGTCTACATTCTACTATACATTCAGTTAAGGCACTTACGGAAGGTTTTGTATAATAAAATGGAACTAAATTTGGAGACATTTCAGAAGAAAACACTATGCATTGCGCCTTAACTGAAAATACTATAATACTGCTTTTAAACTTTTGGACATAGGTCCAAAAGTTAAAAAGCTGTCACCTGTTATTGTCACATATATGGAAGTAGTTAATAAATCTATATTAAACCAGCCAGTTACCAAATTTGTTCATGCAGTAATGTTTACCTAGCATTTACCGTTGCTTGCCATTAAATTAATCATGGCCAACACCCATATGGAGTTGTTTTGGTGAAAGGAATTCTCTTATACATTATACAAAGGTGAATCATCTCAAAATGTCATGTTTTTAAAGTGGATACGTTAATTAGATATGTATCTATCTACACATATAATAAAGCTAAAGAGGGTCTGTGAATATATTCGAAGAATAGTTGGCAGGGGATACTTAGAATCCATAACAGAACACGTGTCTGTAAAAATGGCTTAACAGGTTTTGATGCTAATTTTACATACCTTGTAGGCCATAAAAATTCAACCCCTAATGGGAGGAGTAGCCACTACAAGGTAGCGGGCGAAGCCACGGGCACAAACTAGTATATTTTAACATTCAAATGAAATAGCTTTATGTATTTATAACATATAAAAGTTAATCGGTACATACAGAATGTTTATAGACAGATTTCTGTTTAATGTCGGTATCGTGCTAATAAAGTAGTTACCGTATTTTAAAATAAAAGGTTCACCAATTGTTTTATATGTTTATATTTTAATATTGCTAACATTTTTTCTTGTCTTATTCCACACATTAATATACTAAAATACAATACAGTTACAGCTTGGTGAAGTCCTGTGGTACTTTACATTTTTATCAAAACCTATCTTCCAAAAGTATTTCATACTAAAATAAAGTTTTAACAACACTTATAGTTATTAGTATAATTTGATACCTTTTTGTAAATGTAAAAGTAATGTACATTACAGGATAATTGTCAAGCATTTGAAACAAGTCCGTTGAAAATGAGTGAAATTACTATCTTAAATCAATGAACAAAACGGGACTACTGCTCTTCTTAGCCTGTATTCTCCTCATATCACAAGCCACCAGCTTCTACACAGTGCAGTTTCATCACTAGGAATAGGTTATTACGTCAAATGACAAGTTATATCCTTAAACTACCATAGTCTTCACTCGCAATTCGGGAGTGCCATAAATTATAATCTATATTCATAAACATCAGTTCATTGACCTGAGAGCGTCGATTGGGGTACTAACACGCCAGCATAGAGACGGCGCTCTAATAAATCTTGATATCTTCTATGAAGTAAGATAGATAGATAGCTGTCGGGTCACTTGTTCTAAGACCAATTATGTTTGTTTTTTATTACACAAATGAACATTTTGGGGGAGATTTTATCAGTCCGATAAAAAAGTCACACAACTGCATAATTAGGCTTTTTAGCAGAGTTCATATTTATATATTTTACAGCAAAGAAAACATTGAAATAGAAAAGGTCCACCGATCAAGGTTCACTACCGCAAATAAATGTTTTTGGTCAACCTCAAATAATATTAAAATATAAACAAAATCAGATACTAGCCGTACAAGTGGTACCTGTTCGTTCAAAACACAAATTGCTTATAAATCAACTGCTACGTGCCGGAATTGGGTGTGCTAGTACTGCCCTAAGTAGTAGTAAGAAGTATTCATTCTACCACCTGTCAAATAAATAAATGCACTGTTCTATATTTTAATGAGTTTTTCAAGCGTTCTTCTGCTATGAAGTGATGCAATCAATGACATAACCATGCCTGCAAAATGATTTGGAAGTCAACACCAACGCAGTAAACAATGAAATCCGGCTGAATTTTATAATTAAACATGTTCTGGTCTTGACAAATTACAAAATTTTGTGAATTACGCATATTATTTTTTTGAGTAAGTAGGTACTTAATTATCACGCCTCATATCATTTGTTTGCTCTCAAAAATGTTTTAGCTGTTGTAACAGACATATTTAATAAGTAGGTACCTTGAAGCAATCTACATACCTGAGATTTTTTCAAAAAATATTCTCGCAAACGAATTGTTTGCCTATATAAGTTTGGCCAAGACCATCGATGGACCATGATAGAGATGAATGATTAATATTGATTATGAAATGAAACTTGTGACACGCAATAGTATTGGTTTCATTGTCTTTATATACAAATAAGATTGATCTTAAAATACCAATTTCTTTGACAATCATGAATCAGGTTTTGAGCGGTTTTGCTCCAGCTCCTTCAATGTTGTCCAATAACATGACCAAAAAATAACCGTTAAAGCTAAACCGGCTGAATAGTGCCGAAATCTGTGCAATGTTTTCACGAAAAAACTTAAAAAGGTGTAACACGCAACGGTGTGGCAACTCCGTTCTGCACGGTTGCGCATGCGCATAACTTGGCTGCAATTATAAACAAAAGGAAGCGTCTTGCTAGCCTTACCTCAGCTGGTTTGCTTCCCGTGTGTCAGGAATTGTGGCGTTTTAATGTTGAGATGTTAGTAACGAAGTTAGTAGATGATCGTATTTTAATTTGACAGCGTAGGCAGTATTCCGCTACTTTCATTGCATTCGAAATTTCATTACAACCTATTTCTAAGAAATTATTTTTCGATTTTTTTTTACATATATTTCAATGTTACGCAATAGAAATTATGAGTTAATACAAAAATTTATATGTAGAATGCGTTCGTTTTTTACTTTAACTAAGTTTAACTAACGTTTAGCTGTAATTTATACATAAGTATTACATTTTAATATAACCCTCAGACCTACTTATACTTAAATCCAAAGAGCCAACGCTCAGATTTCCATAATTAAGCAATCATCGCTACTCATCATTCTTCGCTTCTCTTCACGATTTACCTTTCTCACTTCAGACATGGAAGACGAATGCTATCCAGCGATCCCAGCCAGCGCATGGCGGAGCAGGCGACGGTCCAGCGACTCCCCACCAGAAGTCAAAGCGGAACCCAAGTCGGAGCCAGAGTCCCCCGCGTCCTCTTGCCCGCCCTCACCCACACCCGGCACACCTGTCACACACGTCGATTATGTTATTGATCACACGGTAAGCTTTACTTCAATCTGACGATAGATGGCGCTGTATACAATAATTTTGACTGATACCAAAATCGCGCTAATGCGATTTGCAAGCTCCATTGCGAATTCTTAAATTTTTATACGACCACAGTTGTTAAAGTATTTCCTTTAGTTGTAAAGGAGAAAGTTCAAACGGAATTGATGCCGTTATTTCATTAGATGAGTAAAGATAATGCCAACGTGTACCGAAACATGTTGTATGAATTGCTTACAAGTTACTTATACGCCTATGGTGAATAAAAGTACTGTAAAGACAAGTTACTTACAAGCCGTTGATGAATAAATATGTACCGTGAAGGCAAACGTGATCGATAGAATCTAATGCCATGACTAAACATTTTATCGTCACGTAAAACTCAACCTTTGATGCCGGCATAATACTGTATTCATCCCATAAGCGATGATTCGACAAAACCGGGGTTCATTAGAGTTCAGATAGCTCGAACAACTCACTTCGCAACTTTCACTGTAATCCGACCTTTTAAAATGCACGATATTTTATTTCGGATTCTCGTTAACTTGTGGTAATTACGCATGACGGTAATTATGTACGTGCACGAAAACTTGAGAAGGTTTTCGTAAAAAGTACTTGACATGAAGGGATGGGACGGCCTTTAAAATTCATTCGGCAACGTTGAAGTTGAACAAAATTATAAAGATATTCACTGCTTACAATAACAAGTCAATTATCTTTCTCTGCTTTTTAAGCGTTCCTCTTTTAATGCTTCTTGAATGTGTACATGATTTTGACTATTTTACTATAAAAATGATTGTATTTTCGGAGTCGGTAAATTACGGAACACATTAATTTTCATTAACCGCTTCTCTCTCCAGAAGCTCCTGTTTTATGTAAAAAATATCCATTAAATTGTACCCAGTTTATTTTAGTTATTACATATAATGTTTTCGTATACTTCAGACAGGGATTTTATAGGCACAGTAAACTAAAAAAATATTTTTTCTTACTTTTCCCATACCAATTCATACATCCATATGACTATGGACGGAAGCCAAAATTAATTTAAGCTATTTGATTAAACGACAGTCGCAATATTGATGTCGATAAAATAAAACTTTCATGTCACGTCGGAATACAAACGGAAATAAAAAGAGAAATTATTACCGTAATTGTTTATCAGGATAACTGTGTAATAGGGAATTGTATCAATATATTTTTATATTAATTTACCTTACAACTTAAATTTCACTTGACTCGGTCAATCTAGGCCAACAAATATCAAATTTGCCTGATAAAAGTAAGATTAAGGTGTAAAATAGTAACTGCCAACCCTGATGGAAACTCGAGGTTGATCAAAAATTCGTTTTTACTCTTCAAGACTAAGAAGATTGAGTATCGCTCTCTGAAGATGATAGTGTGTTCATGTGTATTCATGTGTATATATACACACAACATAACAATAGCTTTACACGAGATTAACATGATCACGAGATTAACGAGATCAGTAATATTTGAAATTACATATGATTACGTACAATTTCATAAAAAATATGATGATGACGATGGCGAAAGCAATGATAACAGCGATGTAAATTGATGATGATAATAAATTTCCAGACGGGAACAATCCACATGCCACAAGCGGTGCTGCAGAAGGTGGGTGCGGCGGGCGTCCCCCAGATCCTGCTCAGTGCAGCGCCACGTATCTCGCTGAATAACAACAAGCTCTCAATCAAAGTTACCTCCAGCTCAGGGACATCAGGTAACAACATTACTTTTATCAGATAAACTTCAAACAAATGATTTTTCATTATTGTATTCTGCCTTATCCTTTACTTTAATTTTGTCGTTGGCCTTTATCTTTATATTTATATAGTTTATCCTTATTACTTATTGGTTTGTTCTACTTTTAATTAATCTTTTCATTTATTAAACTACTTTAAGTGTAACGTATCTAATGGCATCCACTCATCGTCGGACAACGAGGGAGCGACTAACCTAAACCGTTCTATTTCCATTTATCTGTGCTGTTTCAGTAAGTGTATAATAATATCTTGTGTGCTTCCATATTGAACTTTAATGTCTCACTCAACCAGCCTTACTACAAATCTGTGTATCCTGTCTCTACATCTCTTCGTTTCTGTATGATAAGACCTCATGCACCAGATTCAAACCTCCTCCAATGCCACCGTCGTCCTTATCACCGTCGGATAGGGTTGACCCAAACCATATTTCTCTATTTATCGCTGTATGACAAGGCCCCTGTTTCTATAATAATTCCCCTCATCCACAGGTTTCAACCTCCCCCCCACGCCACCGTCGTCCCTATCATCATCGGACAGCGAGGGCGCACTATCCCCGGCGCACGAGGCGCCGCCCGCCGCCGCCGCCGCGCCGCCGCGCCGCACGCACCTCTACGTGTCGCACCACTCGCGGCAACCGATCAACACGCCGCTGATTAGCACGCAACCGGTGAGTTATAGCTTTTTGATGTTCGGTTTTAAATGATAAGCATAATGATGATAAGATTTTAAAGATTAGAACTGGTGTAATTCGACCGGGGTACCATCGCCACTCTCATAATTCTTGTGTTTTGGTTTGGAGAGACGAGGTTGTCGGCTACACATACATACGGGTCGTACTTAGTTCTCAGGGCTAATGTGTGCAGCAACACTACTGAAACTCGTAATAATCGGTAGTTTAGTAGTGGGGACCCCATATCTACGTAAGAAAATACGCTCTCTAACCGATGTTGATACTGCTCGATTAGTATATTACAGCTACTTTCATAGTGTGATGTCTTA
>DWNR01001833.1:0-14215 GCA_018250455.1 Polygonus leo | reverse complement strand
TAGCAAACGAGCATGCAGTCCACCTGATGGTAAGTGGTCCCTGCCGCCCATGGACATCAGTAATCATCCTCAAGTACAATTGAGTCATACCTAAGTTTGAACACAGATGCGTTGCTACCCCTGAGGACTAAGATGTTCGCCTTGCGTTTAAGAACAGCCGGCAACCACGCCTCCATCATTATATGCATCTCATATGCATGATTATGCAGGGCGTCATCAGAATTACGCTTTCCGCGAAAATGTCTAGTTTTGGATTTGTTGGATATAGTAGTCGCTGCACAAACGTTGGAAGGACGGTAATACTTGATTACCGCCAATGAGATAATTCATTGGGATCATTGGGATTGGGGTTGCGACTGTGAAGTGAAAAACATGTTTTTGACGCTAAAAATAAATGTAAAACGAGTTTTGTACATATCATTTATTTACATTTCAGAGACCAGGTTAGGTGCATCACTTCCGTGTGCAATATGTTCTAGTTTTCTTTGTATCATACGTTACAACTACAAGCTGTTGTTTTATATTGCATTCAATATTTATTTGGTATAAATGATTGATTCGGATACTACAGAGTAGCTGGTAAGTCAGAAATGTGTGATTATTATGTTCGACGATTTCATATTTTAACTACTAAGTGCATTTTTTTCTGGAATACGTGAAAATAAATAAGCAGCTACTTATACAAAAAGATATACATACAATATATTTGATAAAACCTTACAGTACTTCTTAATACTATACTATTACTCGTAAGTAAAAATGACATATATTAGGTCCTTTCAATAGTTTTCAGTGCTTGCATGCTATTTATATTTATTTCACTATTGATTTAAGAGCAATCCTAAAGTCCTTGTCCAAAACATAAATTGTCCGGTTCACATTGTAAATTTTATAAATGCTGTAATAAATATTAACAAGAATGCTATAAAACTGGTAACTACAAGACCTCATATATATCTTAATCGTATAATATGCTAACCCTTTGTATGAACTAAATTTATATTAACTACATAGACATTTTTAACAGATTTTAATGTTGAAATGTTTGTATGCAAATTACAAAAGTAAAAGAGATTCTGACAAAAAATAATATCGAAATGTTAAAAAAATGTAAGCCTAAAAGCTTTACTGAAGCTACCAAAAATAGAGCTCGCATTATATTTCGATGCTGTCTTAATGTAGTCTAATAACTTCTACTGTTTTTTTTTATTAAATTAATGTTCATATAAAATGTTAGCACTTGCCTACATAGTCGCTAAAATAGATGAAATAATTTGAGATAACGATTAAAAATACGAAATTAATGACGTATCATGATTATAAAACATTTATAGAATAAAATAGCGTCCGATACAATACATTCTTTACAAAATTACGTTTCCATTTATTTTCATCCAAACAATAAGTATAATTCAGTCATTTTCTCATAGAAAACACTGTTGGTAATGTTTTTATCACTAGTTCACCATAGCACTCAGTCCGGGAGGAGGAAGCCGCGTGGCTGTGGCGTAAGGCTAGGAACGCACACGGACTCCCCCGATCAGGAAGAGTTCCCGTTTTCCCCGTTGTCCTGGAAGTTGTTGGCGTTGACCGAAAAGGGCGCGCCAAGACCGTACAGGTGCCCACTCGAACTCTCGATGTTGTCGTCAAAGAAAATCTGTGCAAAATTTAATTTCAATCAGAATAAAAAGATTTTAAAGTCTTAAAAAGCGATTAACTATTAACTTTACACTTAAAAGTTCAAACTTAAACAGTAAATAACTGTTAACACTGCCATTAATATAAGTAAGTACATGAAATGATAGTACCATTATAAATGTAAGTAATCCTTGACTTCAACTTGAATATAAAATTGAGCGTTCACATATATCGATACATTAACGATAAAATATAAATTAAATTCACATGCAGCCACTGAAGATTTAATTTATTAACTCAATTTACGTCCCTTTTACAATAACATAGGTTAGCATCTAGCTAGTTTGTATCAAAAGAAAGCATCTTTCACAAGATGATATCACATCCCACGATCATTCCCCTTACTTAGGCCATCCTTGATGTCACGTCTTCGATTATAATAAAGAGCAGTAAAAATATTAATGAATTACCTCCTTAATCTTAAAGAAAGCCATTCCAGTGAGGTGTGAGTCGGAGCCCGCCTGGTGCTGCGGGCCCACCCGCCGCAGCTCCAGCTGGTCCGCCACTTCTTGTAATCCGCCTTTCAAATTCTTGCATAGCTTCATTAAATACTGAAAAAGAAATATTAACGTCATTTATATATAAAGGAAATATAAACAGCCATAGTTTTATTCCTCTATTTTTTCAAATTAATTAACATTAACGCGAGTGATCATAACTTTCATGTTAATCGCGGCTTAGCTTTATTTATTATAATTCTCTATACATCTTATGTATTCTACCCAAAAATGATGGTGTTAATAATGTTTTAAGACTATATAAATTGATGAAGGAGTTTACTATAATAATATGATGTATAGTAAGTATCATTATCGGATTTAACGTAGGAATCTTATTTATTAAAAACATAGAGTTTAAATACTTATACTAAATTATTCCTATCCTATCCCTTAACATATTAATTATCAATATCATATAATCAAATATGAAATATACAACTTACCTTAACATCATAAACTGTTGGAAAGTACAATCGAAGACTTTCAAAAAAATCATTTTCATCCTGCGGTAGGTTCTGGTCAGTGAGCAGTTTCAATAAATAGCCAAAGTCGTAACCGGAGTGGAAGCTCAACCATTTGATATTGTCCATCAGGACTAGACCTGGAATAATCAACTTTAATCACAAACAAATACATTAATACAAATCCAAACAAAAAACCTGGATACAAAAAAAAAAAAAACAAATCCAAGTGATAGTAATTTATTACAAAAAAAAACTGGATGTTGCCTCCAATCTTGGTAGACTTTGTGCTGGTGTAATTTATTTTAGGAAGTTGTTTAGACTAAGTCACAACTGACTGAACTATATTTTAGCCTTCATGGCTAGCAAGGCATTGTGGAAAAACTCAGGTGGAAAAAGTTTGATTTGAATTTGAGCGCAATGTATAATTGTTACTTCAATTTCTACACTAAACATCTCTTTTATCTAGATAACTTTATCCTTTTTACTAATTTAATAAAACACAATGCTGAGTACAAATGAATATTAATAGCAACATTTTTAATAATCATGTAGAGCCAGTAAATTGATAAAAATACACTGATGTAATGCTGTTACCACTATGCAATGTGAATTTTGTTACAACATGCACTGCTTACAATAAAAAACGATGGATATTATAATAAGTATTAGCCAATCGCATAGAACTATTTATTATTTTGTATTGTCTGCTTATATAATATTAGTCATAAAACTAAAAATTAAAAAAATGTGCAAAATCCCTGATAATTTACGATACATACATTTTACCAAAATATATTTTTCATAATATTTTTATAGCTGAATGCTATTTACTTCATATTATGTATTATATTGCTACATAGATATTTCCAACATGAGAATATTCCGTAAATTTTGTACAAACTTCACACATTTTTACCTGACGACATTAGCAGCTCGGCAAACTCTAAAGGTTCTATTCCATCTTCTTCATGTTTTCTGAATTGCAAACCAGAGTTCTGTAGTAAGTCAATGGAATCTTGAGCATACATGTCTTCCCTAAAATTTTTAAATACAGATTTCTTAGAAAATCACATTGTGTATAATAAACCGTCACCATTACAACAGTTTGTACATGATCCAGTTTGGGTGGCAAATTGTACTCGAGTTATGTAAGCACAATTTTGTTAAATCATTAACTTATCAATGTTATCTTTATTTTGTTGAACCAGGTTTTAGTACTGAAACCATTATAAAAATTGATTCAGTAATTTAAAATTATCTTTGAAATATAAACAAAGGAACTTATATGACAGAGCAGTAGTATTGATTTTTGTTTTGATGTGTGCAAAAATGCATTTGATGCATTCTGTAGCTTGTAGAAAAATGTTATTATGGACCGCAGTGATTGCTTTATCAGCTGGAATGCATCCTAGTACACTGCAAAGAGATTTATATATTTAACGAAAGTTAAATACAAATAATTGGTATACTTACTGAAGATTGAATTTGAAATTGAACTGCCAAGTAGTATATCCAGGAGGTGTTTTGCCATTCTCATCCATAAATGTGAGACCAAGTTGAATGATTCTTAATAAATCAACATTACATCTGCAAAATATTTGTGCATTTTAATAATATGCAGTCTATGTAGTATTTTGTATTTGAACAAAGTAATATTATTTTATACAATTAACTAACAATTGTTAGTTTGAGTTGTAGAAAGTAAGTAAATATGTCCTGGGTAAAAAACAGAGATTATTCTACTGAATTTTTAATATAAAACAATTAGCAAGAGTCATGAAAAAGAAGTGAAAATTGACTAAAGTAATCTAACCATAAAGCAACCATTAAGGCTATTTTTAATTACAAAATGGTATGGTTAATTACAAAATATGACTTTTATAACATCAGTGTGAACGAGCTAATGTCCGTAGCTTCACACACAATGTTACCAAGTTTATCAAAAGACAATTTTTTTAAACTGACATTATTTATTTATAAACCGATTAAGATAAAACAAACTCTAAATGTTATTTGAAGTATTCTATGATACATCATCGGATCAGCAAACCAAACACAGACAAACAGACAAAAAATTCAAGAATTATTTTTATGGGTATTCCTTTACTAAAACTTTTTTCTTCCAAATATCTTCTGTGTACAGACAATGATCAATTACAGATGTATTATATGCATAGCATCGAATTGATAGGTTACAGAGTTACAGTAGATCTTACCTAAGTAGTTGGTATTGATAGTCGGCAGTTGACCGAAATTCACCAATAGGCCGAGCTACGACTCCAGGAAACTCTGTATCCATTGCGACCCAGTGGTACTTCTGCACTACCTATTCATTTCAACAATAAAGAGATTTTTAAAAATTACAAGTATTTACAGGTGTTCTGGAAATTCTAATTTAATTAATTTGTTTGATAGTGGATGTGTTACTGCTGCCCTTTTAATCCTTTATGAAGCAATTTGTAATTGTTCTTAAGGCATGGTTGCTTATAGCCTGTATGTATCATTTAATAATTAATTTAAATTTTAAACTTGCTTATATTTTGTGATTCAACCATAGTCATGGTTATTTAATTTTGCATCACAATTGATAGCAAAATTATATAGGATGTCATAACCAAAACAAAATTAGAACAGAAATGTTTGGCAATCTGTGATCACTGAATTTCAAAAATGCAAGGATGCATGCAAATAAAAAAAAATACTTTTTTCGAAAAAAGTGAACGTCTTATAGATCATTTGGCCATTTTTTTTAAATATTATTTTCATAACAGGCATAAGCAGGCCTCCTTCTTGTTCCTGGAATATTATTGTATAATGGATATAAATATAAATTACTAAATATTTCGCAATTTAAAACTGGTCATAATATTTAAAACATATTTTATTGATTAGTTTTTGTATGAGTATGATATTCTTTTAATAAGCAGAAGTGACTATTTTTCATCAGGTGGACTGCATGCTCATTTGTTATCACGAGGACACGACCAGTACAACATACCCACTACTATAAAAACACTTTGTATAATACGGTCACAGACTGTAAAAAATTAGAACTCTTCATAAGGTCTTTGTATTTAACAACCTTGATGTGTTATTGTTAAATTTTACACAAATTGGCATTGAATCTGTTTACTAGCCAGAAATATAATTTGATTACTGCTCGCCTATAAATTAACTGACCTATTTAAATTGATTTAATGTTAAATAAGAATTATAAACCTATAAGTAAATCTATTAGTTATAGTTTCTTTTGCAGTGTAGTGTAAGTAAAAAAATATAATTTATAAGGTTGCTAAAAAGCTAAGCAGAATTTTTAGAAATAAGAGAAAATGGCTTATTTCTTATTAGCCTTGTTATTTTTCAACCATTTTCATTTACAAACCCATGTAAAACAGAAAAAAAATGGTAAAACATCTCGTAACTTTTACTGCATTTTATTTCTGATAGTTTATTTAAACAGTTGAAATTTCAAGGTTTCAGCAGGCGGACTTAATTTTGTTGACCCACAATTGGGTATAAGGTCATATGCATATGACCTTGTACTCTAATACAAATTCAGCTATGTTATTATTACTTGGTAATATTTAATTTTACAACAAAAAAATTATTAGAGGATCAGCTCTCAGGTTGAGGAACAATGACATAAGAATTTCTTGTGTCATGGGTTCCATGGAGAAATGCATATAGGTATACTCAAACCCACTGTGTAAATGAACATTAATTATTCAGATTTCTTATATAGCTGAGATATGAACCCAGAATTCTCTTTGTGACCAGTGTGGTGACTGCTGATCCTCATGTACTTTCTAACATCTTATTGAGCATTTTTAATATTATTTTAAAACTTATTTCGTTGAGTCACTAGTGCCTATTGTATTTTTTACCTTTTAAACTGATTTTTAGTGCCTCAGATGTCTACAACAATGATAAATGTATTAATTATCGTATCTTCAAGTACCATTGAAGGAATAAAGGTGATTATGATTATGAACTGTCCCAAGAAACATAAATGAAATGACAATATAAAGTTTAACCAACCTGTCTAATTATTTGAAATTCTTCATGCAAATTGTGATTCCAGACATCTTTGATACCACAATCGCCATTGGCTGGTAGTTGAGATAGAGACCCGAAACTGGCCGCTGGCATCTACATTAACAAACAAATGTCGTATACACAACAAATTACGCAAACATTAATGAGACACAAAATTACATCAACTAAAAAATCATACCTTATATCTTTTCTCTAAATCTAAGAGACCAGAATCTTCAACCTTCTGGGACGCCGTGTTTTCTGTTTATCAATTAAAAGTGGGAATAAAACAACTGTGTAGTTGATTATGGTAATCCAGATCAACTACTTTGCCCGCCTGGAGTATAGTAATTTTTTTCTGTGAATCACAATAGTGTAGTTTCTAGCGTTTGATATAGATGTATTTAACAAGTAATTCCACGTAACTATGAAAATTGTGCTGATAAAGTTGAAAATTCGAGAAAGAAACTGAATTCATTGAACACGGACACAAATTCAATAAAATATTGAATGAAGTTTGACATTATACTGATTTTCGTTGTCTTTCCGAACGTTTGGTTTCATACAAAAGCATTCAGATTATACAGCCACATGTAATTATTATATTTCTTATGAATTTAAATGCTATCAATTTTTTTACCTTTAATGAGGAGTTTTATCTCTAGGAAAAAATGTTGATTAATATTTGATAAATTATTATTAAGTATGATATTTCTATTGTGTGACCATAGGCTTATAATCGTAATCGATATTAAGAAAATCGATTTTGCCTACTATAAAATAGTAAGTTAATTTAACGTGCTCATTCGTAATATAGTAAGAGGAATATTATTTATAATTGTTGCTATTCACCTAAACTCTTACCAAAACTAACTCATCTTACAGGCCGAAAAGAAGAAACTTTTATTATAATATACAACATAAAAAATAACTCGAATTCCTAAAGTAGCGGGAATAGTGGAATCTAGTTAGATGAGATTAATTATTTCTGTTGTTCACTTATATTTATAACTTAAAGACAAAGAGCTGCAAAACAGTTAGACGCTTTTTTGTGTGTAATGCTTTTCGTTTGCATTAACAAATAAACTTTTGTCTATTTGGCTTCCTGTTCGGGCCATATTGAAGTATACTCAATCAATTTGGACAATAGTCATATTTAAATTATATAATATACAATTAAAACGCTTATTATATTATTATAACGCTTCCATATTATGGAAGCATCGAATAATTATTAAAAAAAAATATTGTAATTGCAAATGCCTAATAATGAAACCTTTGTAACTGTTGAAATATCGGATATTTCCTTTCAGTTTTATTGCATTGCTTTTTTATTGGTGGCGGTCGGTTATATAAAGGTGGCAGACGAGCATGCAGTCCAACCTGATGGTAAGAGGTCACTGCGCTGCCCATGAACATCAGTAATCATACCTAAGTACCTCCCTAGGTACTTGGTATGATTACTGCACTCCTGTGACTCTTGTACCACTGAAAACTAAGATATTCACCTCGTGTATTAATATAGGGCCTATACTATAGGTATAGGGGATTATGGCGCTGGTACATGGGTCGAACAACGTGAGTTCTACCACCTGGTAAACCTGGTGTTATGCCATTATCATTTAATATAATTGAGCAGTTATGCCTATTCGCACTTGGACAGCGGAGTGGATTGTGGTTTTAATTCATTTTTATAGGAATACTAGCTTTTGCTCGCGACTTCGTCTGCGTAGAAGTCAAAACCCCCTTGGGGGTAGAATTTCGAAAAATCCTTTCTTAGTGCTCACTTACATCATGAAATTTCAAGTTTCTATGTACAGTAGTTTCAGCTGTGCGTTGATAAGTTAGTCAGTTAATCAGTTTTGCATTTTATATATACCTATAGATTACATTGCTCGTGCCTTGGCACCAGGCACTGGCTGCTGTGTCTAGTAAGCCAGTAATGGAAACTAAACTATGTCATTAGATTTAAGAATCCCTGTTTATCACATGTGGTCACTTTATGCTTGCCTACACATGGTGTTCGTTACTTACTTAGCAATATTGAATTTAACAAAGGAGAGAGACACGACCCTCACATCGACATATTATGAAGGTAAGACTGGTGCTATTAGGCTTATGGTATGAATTGGATCGAAAAGTGATAAACATGTATGTTTACCTCTGACCAAGTGAGTAGATTGTAGTAATTTGGTAAAATATTTTATTACAAGGTATTTGTGAAATAATTTATATGGATGTGATAGAATACCTATTTTTTGAGATGTGAATCTTGTTAGCATACTTATTTGGGGTCATGAGGTCACGCATTCACAGGGTTTTTTTCACCATCACCACACAAGGACCATCTATGTCCAGTGAATGGATCGCTTCATGAGTTCATAGAGAACTTCTTGTCTTCTTGTCTTCTTCTTGTCTTGTTGAGAATGTCCTGAATTCCCCATAGTTTGCTTCGTAGTTTGTACATATCACACTTCTACGTATTAAATAATAATTGCTTAACTGTGAAAACAAACACAATGTTACACAAAATCAACGTAAAAAAAACACGTTTCTTGCATAGATAATCATACACATATTTTTCATTTCATAATTTGTGTTAAACTTTATGTGTCAGTTTTTGCCGCATAGTATGAATACACATACATTGTGTAGGAGTAGGTACATTTGTTTATTTTTTAGGCGAATGGGCTAAGCCTTTCTTAGCTTAGCCAGCTGTTTATAGTTAATGGTCCTTCGCTTTTGATCGTCTACGTATGCATCGTTATGCATTGTATGTAACTGAATTAATATAAACATATAAGCGATTATAATTTTAATCAAAAATAAGACATAGGAACCTAATACGTAGATAAGTTGCTTTATTTTCGACCGTAGATTTAACAATGTTGGTATGTTGGCCAGGTGGTAGAACTTACCTATGTAGTTCAACAGGAGAGGTACCACCGCCACCCTCATAATCCTCAATCAATCAATCAAATATACTTTATTGTACACCACACGAGTAATCAAAATATGTAAACAAAACAAAAAAAACATAAATAGTGGTGACCAAAAGGCGGTCTTATCGTTAGAGTAGCGATTTCTTCCAGATAACCATTGAATAATTTTATTTTTTAAAGCAATTTATTTGTTTCGGTTTGGACAGGCGTGGTTGCCTTCTATACTTAAACACGAGGTGAACATGTTAGTCTTCGTACTAGTCTTAATAGTATTCATTAGTACTTCATGGGCGGCAGTGACCACTTCCATCATGTGGATTGCATGCTAGTTTGCTACCGTAAGACGATAATAATTGTTTTGACAATTTCTGAAGTACGTAGTTTTAGTTATGGAATAACGACGATAAAAGTCTTACTAAACTTCGTGACCCGGGTAAACTTTCGAAAACCAAAGTTTCCTGGCAACGTTATTCTATCTTCGTTGGTCAAAGTCTGAGCAATTTGCAAAGTAAAGCTCTTTTTGCAAGAAGAAAGCTGTTTGAGCTTTCCTGCTAGAGTGCATCAACTGGAGTGGAACCAATAAAGTATAATAGGAGTTCGTTTAGAGTGCAAAAAGTTGAGTAAAATTCAATTGCGAAAGTCACATTTAACGTTAGTATTTTAATAAATTTAAATATAAGCTAATTGTAATATTAAACACTCAATAAAGTTGTTAAATAAATACGTAGAGACAGATACCTACTGCTTTGGAATATTAATTTACTTGGTTGGCTTCGTTCTTCAATTACATATGTTCAATCTGCCTCTTTTAAGGTTTACAAAACCATTATATGAGACTAACGATGGCTTTATACAATTTGCCATACTGAATCGTATTTAGTATTAATTTCCCATATTTACTTTATTTTCAGAATTTAGAATTTATTTTAATTATCAAGTATCAGGCATCAATAAACGAAGACATTACGATTAGGCTATGATTGCTTGCATTTAATTTAATCTTGCTAAAATGTTGCTTACGCCATTACCGTACAATATAGCCACAAATATAAACATAAACAACATATATTTTATGTTCCAATTTTATGAAAGCTGCTAAAAGTAACTTTACTAATTTAAAATATAGTTCGTCTACCTCTACAAAAGTGATTTGAAACGCAGGATACTATTAGAATTTTATTCTCTCATAACGTAGATCTATTTTACTCGTTAAGCGGTTAAAAAATCAACTAAGATCCTAGATGACGTTTTAGGTGACCTGTCCGAGTGACTGCGTTGTGCGATGCGTTTTCCTATAGGTATGCCAAAATATAAAGGCGTACTTGTGAGTTAATACTTTTTAATTGGCGTCCGTATTACAGTATATGCTATACACCTTATAACTATCTATAATGCAGACTTCTGTCTGCGACTTTGTTTAAATAATTCAGTGCAATTCATTTGTTACAGTTGTGTGCTCTCGGGCTCTCATGTTAGAAGTTTGAAGGAAATATCGTGAAATCCATACATTTTATAAGCCTGTATGTAGTCTTATTTCTCTCTTATGCAACTTTTATGTAGTCGTTTAAGTTATCGGTGTTCAGTAATGTGCCACGGTAGTCACGGTAATGTGCTTGTTTTTATCTAAAACTAGCGATAAGGGAGACGGGCTACCTGATGGTAAGCAGTTACCGTCGCCTATGGACATTTGCAGCATCAGAGGACCACCAATGCATCGCCGGCTTTGGAGGAGAGCTCTTCCCCCTCCCCCTTTTTGAAGATGATGCTTTTTTGAAGTGCTTGGGATGATGACGTTTTATTAAATGCACCTTCAACATAATTTAAACAACTAACGTGTCTCGTATTCTAGTGTCATACTTTAGATATAGGTACTTTAAAACTTTTCTTATTATTAATCGACTTGTCATACATAAAGTTAAAACAGTTTTTATGAAATAAATAAAATAGTTCAATGAACGCTAACACAGCAATATAGCCCTTCACGTGAACTTATAACCTGGATTTTTCAGTGGCACAATAAACATTTGCTTTGTCGTCTAGCTCCGTATATGGCTTTAAAACGACCATTAAAACTGCATGGAGCTTTTCGACTACAATGTAAAAAGTTTGTTGAGTGGTAGATATAATCTATCTAGTCGTATGTGGGACCGTAGCAAATTCCCCGCGTAGGTAGTAACTAACCCGTGGGTGTATGTCAGTAGAATCGTAGCGCGTAGCTTGTTAGTCGTCCGCGACCCGCCGCAGGGGTTGGATTGCCAACTCTACGAACTCAGGAAGCCGTTCGTTAATAATTTCTCGATAACTTTAGAACCTACAAAGTTCTTTATATATTTCCGCGCCCTTCCTTGAGTTACTTGTTTCGGTTTTAATAATTGTTCTTCGCCGTTACGATGCTTTTTGTTTATTTCTCCGAGGAATTTAGCTGCGCGAAACAGGGTAAGTTTTTAATTGAGTTAAGTAATGACCGTCCATTTAACTCGTACTTAGAACATGAAATTAACATTTAATTACAACGAGTACTTATATTCCGTGTTCATTCTGGGTATAAGCTGTGGTAGATAGTACTATAACTGTTCGATATATATATCAGTTCAAGTAATTTCCCATCTGTTTTTTTATTTTTATCATTTTATTATCGTACTTTTTTATGATTGATGTAAATATGTAAACTAAGTTTTATAAAGACACTAAGCCTTTTTAAAAATACTTTTTATACAAATATTGCTAATTAGTAAATTTAATTATGACTGATGGTTTTAACGTATTGCTTTATCGCTTAATTTGATGTTCATGTTTTATTATAAAAGAAAAGAATAATTAAATTAATATTATGTTCCAATCTGACTGGTACGTCTCAATATTATGGTTTAAGATTTCCGACAAAATATATCATCCTGCAATCTTTTACTGCTGTAATTATATTTAATGAGATATAAAATACTTTAATTTTAGGATTATTTTGCCAACGAGATTGTATCCTACGTAAGTAGGATTATGGATTTTTTATTTGATAATGCATTAAAGATATTTTGTATTTTTATACAGAGAATGAATAAAAATACTTACTACGTCGCAACAATGCACTAATGAAGCGTAAATAGAAACTAGTTAATAAATATGGTACCACAATATTATGAGGAAGTTTACTGATGTTATGTTGAGCTATTTTCAGTATTTTATGATACACAATGCGGTTTCTTATAAATATATTAGTCATTGCGCTTTAAAAGGACCTAATGAAATCTGGCCTGGCATAGGTTCTAAGACGATCACAGCCCTCATGAGTGACTGAGCATTTGCATCTTCATAACTATTGAAGTGTGAAGTGCCGGTTAGACTTTTATCAGATCTATTATCTGTATATCATATGACTGGTTACAAATTATCTGTATAATGTCTCATGATGTGTACTTAAATCCCATCAATCTCTTCGGCTATTCAATCATAAACAAAAGACGCCAGAAACGCACATAAAGATATTTTCATAGATAACAACCGGCTCTCTGTAAAATTGGATTAGATGCCAATTGCCATTCTCACGGTCAACGCAATAAACTCTGTAGCTATTTAATAGCCCACCATCGTAAAAATATTGGGTAGAGTTTATGGCTGAAATTACTACACACTGAGATTTACTGGCTTTTCGCGGTATAGTTTCTTCCGAGTGACGTACGACAGTGCGATGAAAAGTTAATGGTGATGAAACGAAATAAATCAATATCAGATTGAACGCACGTGCTGAGTGACATTCGTTGTAATAGGCAGAATTATTGTGTAATTATTCTGCAACTATTCATATCTATAATTATAACGTTGTATATATATTTGAAATTTAATATTAATGAAACATTTTCTTTAAATATAACAGTATTTTATTGACAAAAATGTAGGTATATCTAGTTTATCTTCGTATTGCGTTTAATTAAGGAGCGCTTATAAATTAACTAATATAGCAACTTTAAATATAAACTGGGTTGTATAATTTAAATTTATTGCAAATGTATTGAAATTAATTATTCAGATTATTCGATTTGATACCAACGTATGTTACTTTGGTATGTTAAAATAATTTATAGCAAATTGATGTATACTATGTAGACTTGCATAATGAAATTAACTTTAAGATAAATACTTATATTTTTAATATTCCACATCTAAAGACTACATAAATTCCTTCGCTTCGTTCTTAAATAAAAGAAATATTCTATTGCCACCAATAAAATGCAGTTGTGTGAATACAAATGGCATTGGGCTTTAGAGAATATCCGAGCGCTTAGTTTTATGTAAGACAATTACTCGTACTTAGGTCACCGGCAGTCATAGAGATTCTTCGATATTTTGTTAGGCTCATTTATTTGCATTGAATCTACCTAATATTTTTTGTACCATTTTTTTAGTTACATAAATAGAAGAATATTAAAATAAAAGGCCAGATACGATGGTTTATTTACAATTAACAACAATGAACAAGGGTTACACAAGGCTTACATATTTATTCAGTACTAGCTGTGCCCGCGGCTCCGCCCGCTACCCCTCCTTTTTGGGGTTGAATTTTTATGGCCTAAAACACGGCCGG
>DWNR01001832.1:0-14217 GCA_018250455.1 Polygonus leo | reverse complement strand
CCCAGCCAACTTTTTTTCGAATATATTCCATGTACAGACTTTCGACCCTCTTTAGCTTTATTATATGTATAGATACCTACAAACACATTAAAACAAAAGAATACATGTTATATAATCTGATATAACAATAACATTTTATGCTGGATACAGTGTTCAGAATGATATTTAACATAAATAATGCATAATGTAATACAAACACTAAATTGACATTATAAATACTCGTGTATATAAATATACAACTCGCGTGTTTTCTAGACTGCACTTCGGAGCACACATAAACAGAATCCGACACGTGTAACGACTACTTACGGCATAGCCGAGCTAGTCAGGGACATAGACTATATATTATAGACATAGGTGCATGGATGCCGGTATATTGCCGTTGGACTTCGACATTGACTGATATGAATCTAGTATCTCTGTCCAAGAGGTGTTCATCTATCACTAAAATAGATTTCGCTTTTTTGTGTTAAGAAAGCACTACAATAAGTTAATGTATTAATATCCAAAATGTAATATCCATCTAATCAACGCGCTGACAATACACAGTTATTGTTGTCTGCGACAACGGAGACAATAAATACATAAATAGTAGGTAGGTATCCGTGTAAATTTGTAAATATTACTTCATAGAATTGGTGGTAGGTATTCACAGTTATCAACGAAAGGCAATGTTCTATTTTGCAATATTTTGAATAACAGAGTATTTTTCTTGGCAGTTGCCATCGAGGCTACTAAATTAGGTCAGTATTACACGAAACGCGTCCCCTCCCGCTGTTGCATGGGGAACGCCGACCATTCAGTTTCACCAGACCACATCAACTGTAATCGTTAAGCGTTACCAACGGCTTAGATAGCGACCTACAGTTACATAATTTTTATGTAATTTTTATGCATAATTGGCATAACCGTAACGCAAAGTTGCAAACTCAATAAAAGCAATGAAATTGTTGCGTTTTCCCTTATTGTTAATCGATTTTAATAACGGTATCTGTGAATAAAATACTAAGGGCCATGAAATTTATTATACCAAGTACAATTGCCAAATATCAACTGACCTCAAAAACTGTGATCAAAAATAACTAAATGAATCAATTCTACATTTATATCTTTATCGTTATTTTTAATATTAAGCACAATTAAAACAGGGCACTTATACGAAAGGGTGACGGCGCAAAGTTGGCGCAGTATTGATCCATGACGGTTATTTGAAGGCCAGACCTTGGCTGAGCACAAGATTATATAATTTGCAATATTATTGTTACTGAGAAAAGCAAGGTTAAAAAGATATTCTGACTTTTCGGGTCATATAGTACTTAGTACTAAAATGACAATACACATTGTCTTTTAAGTTGGTTTAGTTTTAGATACAGTCGCCCTAAATAAAAGGAGGGCCACATCAGGAAGCGGAACGATATTGTTTGTGTAGGGCTGTGGTCTATGATTCATCTTTTATGTGAATCATTAGTAGAATCATATTAATATGTAGTATGCAGTTATAGCTACATTCAGATGATTTAATATATAAAAATCGTAGGTAAAGTGTCAAGTTTATTTTTTTACTGATTATTTATACAAATTTCTAATTTTAGAAATTTTTATATTCCAAACATAGTGAACAGATTACCTGGAAACTACTGTGGAATAATGCGAATTGGCAACATCAGGCGAGTCTCCGCCTTTAATGTAGAGTCCCTTTACCACTTGTTTGCAAGTCTGATCAATTCAAAAATATGATCATAATATGAATTTAAATAAATTATTTTTCATGTGATACACTGTATTACTTTCAAAGCGATGATTTATGACTCTATTAATCCCATAAAATATTTATCACGGTGCTTCAACTAAGAAGTAAGAGACACCTATTTTTAGATAATATTTAAACTTAAGTCGAACGATATTCAAGTCCAAGGTTGTATAATAAAATCTATAAAACTATAGTATGAGAGTTAAATAGTAACTTCGGCCACGTATGAAACATTCCTATGAAAATAGTAACGGAGCATTTAAACTTTGTATTTTAGTGACTCGACCAAATAAGTTGCTGGCGTGCTGACCGTACACATGCAACGAAGCAGTCTATAATTAAAGTTATTTATCCTCGAGAAAGACAAAGAACGGGTGCAACCTTCGCAGACCACCCTTGGCCGTGGTGCTGCGACCTAGATCGCGGCCTACCCTCGCTCCCGCCCACCCCTGACCTGACCTACTTCGAAATGCACTTGATACAGCCTCAGATCCCCTGCGCACATTGAAACTCCGCGCGCGCAACCCAGTTCACGTCCCTGACACAGCTATGACGTATTCAACCCAATTTGACCACTATGTAATCGCTTCATATACATATTATGAAGTGTAGAGTTTTGTTAGCCACTCTACAAGTTCACAATTCAGCGGTACAAGGAACAAACGAATTTAATTCATGGAAAAGAGTTCAGTTTTACATGGTGTAATTCATTACTCCCTTAGGATTTGGAAGTCTACGCCTGATAAGTCAAGACCAGAACTTATTTAGACGAACATTATTGCTGTAAATCTAGGGATGATATAGAATGTACGTGTTGCTAAGATCCTAGGAAAATAACACGGTATCTTTACAAATGTAAAGTACTAATAAAAACTTGTGTGTCCGATTTAGGGCCTAAAATTCTTTCAGAATTAAATTCGTTCTTTAAACAGAATAGACAGAGACAGACATATGTCAACTGAAAACCGGCTGGTCATTGATTTAATAGATGGATATTATCTATGATTCTGGCATGTTCTGACCAACGAAAGTTAATGCCCCTTTTCGCGAGCAAAGTATTCAAACTAACTACTTACCCATTTCGAGTCTAATAATAAACTCTTGTAACATAAGACGCCTTGACGACAGGAAAGCATCGATGTGTGCGTCTCACTGTAGCCCAGATCGTCCGAAATAATATGGCATTGAGCAGAAGGTCGATGCAGTCTTTGGCAAACTGTGCCAGCCAGTTCACGCTCTCATATTATGATGATCGTGTGGATAAAACTGTTCAAGATGACTGTTTTAATTTAATGGCGTTAACCTAATCAAATTAAATGGATATGTGAGCCAGCAGCGGATGATTTTGTATTTTTCTATTAAGATACTTAAGAAATTTATTCTTATTTAATTACATTTTATATAAGGTAGCATTTTTAAATATTTAAAAAATTAGATAACCCCGGATAATTGTTTATATGAAAAATCTACGGTCAAAGTTTCACTGATTCTGTTCACTTACCGTTTGAGAGAGATAGACAGAAGCTTAATGTAGATGCCTACCTAAACCGTACAATAAGAAAATAAAAACACGAAATATCAGAGACGAGTGTGGCTGCATGCTCGGGGGAATGTGTGGTTGCAACACTGACAAGGCCGCGGCCTAGAGTTGCTTCCGTCCGCTATATCGCACTACACTCCTATACACTTAGGTTACACGTGCGAACTACGTATTATTAGAAATACCACTGCATAATATAATCTTGGAAGTGTGACAGAAGTAAAATACGATGTACGCATCGGCTTACCGTGAACTTGTGCAGTATGCTGCAAATAACCACTCTAATTGTTGGCTCGTAGTCTGTAAATGCTTTGTCTAATTTGAGGAAAACTCAATGTTTTATTTATTTCTACAATAACGAACATTTCTTATCTTGTTTAAAAGTATATAATGTTAAGGGAACTCTATTTTGCTATGGTATCGGATTGTGTGTTATTTTCAGGCAACATTTGGAATAATAATTATAATGATAAAGGATAGGATAGGACACAAACGCTAGCAAATAAGAACGAATGTGTAGATAATAACATTTTATTACGATGAAATAAGTTGATGAACGTTTCTCTGAATGTTGTTTACTGTAAGCATACTTATATGTCTTGGTATGTTAATTTTCAAAATATGTGTAGGTTTGTAGCTGTGTTTAAAAATTAACCATATTGTTATTTGTTACAGGTTAACAGTGTGGTGTTCGAGTGTACGTGGCGAGGCTGCATATATGTCACAAATACATGCGCCTCCATAGAAGCACACATACGGCAGATGCATTTGGGGTATGCACATCATAAAATATTTTTTACCCTTACAATACATACGATAGTAAAATACCTTAAACTCACAGAATAATAATTGTATTTATATATTTATTTCTATGGGTGTAAGACTTCTGACTATAATTATTGGTTTACGGTGACAAATATTTCGTAACATACAATTTACCGATAATCGTCTTCATGTAAATGAGAAAGTAATTACTTAGAAATATTCATATCATTCTACAAATACGAACTATTTTATGGTAATGCAATGCAGTGGAAACAAGGAATGATCACGTGTCGGCAGATAGGCACGTGTACAATAATTACGCAACGAGGCAGCTGCCCAGAATGCAGCGGGATGCATCCACTTGTTTCCTACTGATTCAAATGTGTTCTGTAAATACCCAGCATTCCGTTACACGGAAATATTCTTGACATTGAATTCTAAATAAATTGTTTCGTTAATCCATAGATATTCCGATATAACTTGTTGGTCTGACCATAGTTCGACTCGTTTCATAAAACTATACGTTCATACGTAAATACAGAGGTATGTGGTAGATTAAATTAGAACCAAACTACTATTAATAAACTTGGAGACGAACAAACCGTTATAAAACATATATTATTAATGCCAATGATATTCTCAGTACGGGTAAATTATCTCTACATTTCGCAACGGCTCTATTTCATTTCTATATCTCTAGCGCGCCATGTTCTCTACAATATTTATTACTACATTATTTAGTTATTAGCAATATCTTAACTAACAATAGTTAAAAAGTATCCGAGTCACAACCAAGGATATAAACAGGATGCTGATAAGGAAGTAGTGGCAAACACACAGGTACTTATCAACTGTCAGTCCATAAAAGCGACCTTTGATCCATACGGCGAATTGGTGCACGGTATATTAGTTAGAGATGGTTGCAAGGCCCTTGGTGACCCGGAAGCTTGCGATACGACAAGGTTGTTCGCTATAGCCGGCCGCGCCGGTGCCCTCGCCGCAAGGTCGCCCCGCGCCGCCCGCCCGCTTACGTAACTCTGCCCTCTTACCACGATTCTTATATACTTATGTTAAATTGAAAAGGTCGTAGAAACTACTGTAACTAACCATTGATCCGTTAAGCCGAATATCTGTTCAAATTGAATTAGTCATACAGAAGTATTTAAGTATTACAAATATTTCAACGCTGTTCAAATTTCATACGTGTCACGTAATAAAAGTAAAGTTGTGTCGATTGAACAATCAGATTAAGCATATGTAATTAATTTGTTGAGGTCTTTCTTTGTTAATCAACCATTTGTAATGAATTTGTCATGTTTCCTTCTTCTGTATTTTTCCCATGATTTGCTCTTACGATGTATTCGTAAGGTTACGTGAGAAAAATCTTGACTTATGATGACTTGCGCTCGAATAATTTTAGTTAGTAACATACATTTATCATTATATATTTTTAAATAATATTATATATTTTTAAATAATATTTAAATCTTTCAAGTTTCAATCGATTTTGGGAGATCGTGTGCACTGTAATATAATGATGAAATATTATAAAATATTTTAATCTTTTTAAATTATTGTGATCACTAATATGGCTTATGGTGATATAATATTTTTTCCTAATTGTAACATTGTCGTGTTTCAGGCCAAAGAAGGAAGGTGAAAGTGACCATGAAGAAGAGTTTTATTACACGGAGCGCGAAACTGCCGCCCCCGCGCCACCGCCCACCCTCTCCCACCGAGACATGTGCCGTCCGCCGCACGAGGACCCTGACTATCAGCGGCAGCTTGTTGGGTCCTACAGGTAATATTTTACTAATAACATGTAATTGATATACGTATAATATAATGCTACTGCTGATTACATTTCATTCCTTGTTACAAACTATTTTAATTAAATGTGACTATGTGTATGTTTTCACTTAAACTAAAGAATTATTATGGACCCGATAGATGGCGCTGTGTGGTGAACTAATTTTAGTATGTATTCTATTTGTTCCATATCACACAAAACGTCAAAATTTTATCCACGCATGTGACCAGAACATGTTTTTTAAATATGTATGTCAAATGTATTAAATATCCGACAACAGCGTCACCAGATAAAAGGCGGTCTACGTAAAACGTGGTCTGTCCGGGCCCTCTAGTATTACAGTAATATTCTATAAGAACATACTGTTTATTTTTAACTATTCATAGAACTGATAAGAATCTATGTTTCTGTTACAGGCAAGGACTGCTTTCAACTCTGCAGAATGGGTCAGCACGGCCCATAAGCATTCCTTTAACGCATTCCTGGTCAAGCTCGCATTCACCGGTAGGTACCATGCTCTCATTTAATACTACTATACTATTTAGGTCTATTACGCAATTATATTTAAATTCAATTGAGCTACTAAATAGATGCCAATAATCCTGTAAACCCTTCAGTTAAACGTCATTTTTGTTTTCGGCCAAATAATAATTGTTCATTTTACTTGTTCATTTAGGTACCTTGCAGACTATTGTGAGTGGACAATAACTAAGCCGCCCTTTGTATTTCAGAAACACATGCGCCTCACTCCAAGCGGCTCGCCCAGTAGTCCGGGGCGGCGGCCGCGCTCCGACAACAAGAAGTGCCGCAAGGTGTACGGTATGGACCAGAGGGAGCTCTGGTGCACCCAGTGCAAGTGGAAGAAGGCGTGCACGCGCTTCGGAGATTAGCGAGAACGACGCGAGCTCGCCTCCGCGCGTGCCTTGCTCCTTCTCAAGTGATACAGATCATTTCTGTCAGGTCGGAACGAACGTTACGACGAGTTAGAGTATTCCCAACGTGAGAACTATTCCGTGTGCGGGTTATTATTAGTTAAGGTGAGAAATATATAAACGAGTTTTTATTTACTATAGCTATATACGGAGTAAAGATTTAATTATAATATTGAGTATATAAAGATTTAAGGGAGACATATTTTTCTCTTTGAATGTGGCTCGTATTTTGACTGCATAATGGACATTGCCCACGTATTTTTGTAGTGCAGTAGATTTGCCTTTACTGTGACGCGCACGAAAATATTGTGTCGCTCTCGGTCAGAGACTGTGAATAATAAATAGTTGTAAGAGTAGTTTTAAGCTTAGACTGACACTGTGCGGTGTGGAAACAATTGTTACAGAGGTACACGCACTTATCTCATACTAAACAACTTGGAGATCGTTATTGTATTCGAACAATGCTTACCATTTATCTGATCCAGTTGTACTGGTTTTTAGTATTACCAATTTATATAAACTTGGACATACCCATTTTAAAATACGCAATAGCTTTATATTTTTTAACGAATTAAAATGCGTTTTAAAAATTTCATGTTTTCGACTTTTTACAATGATTTTAATGAATTTTATTAATGAAACATTAAATCGTTTAAAAGGAATATTATTTTTATAATTGTACATAGTCCATAAATTAATTATTATTATTGTTTCTAAATAAACCAACATAAGCAAAATTTTTGGAAAAACTGACAGCTTAATTTACTTGGAGCCAATTTAAGGTTTTAAGAATAATAAAAGGTAAACTTTATTTTTGTATGCTTGCTAAACATAGGAATTATTTTAAACCGAATTGCCCCCAGAATAGTATTCGGAGAGACATGCAACTATCATTTAAGTGCTGAAATGAATGATGGTACCTGCCAAGATACCTAACATTTACAGTATGAAGTCAGTGAATTCCGTCCACGCCTTAAATTGTGCTTTCTTCGGTATTTCTGTTACCGCTGTAACAATTTTTTCACTACGTACAAATATCGAGTGCTCGATGCGCACCATTTTACAATCGACTTGGTTTAAAAGCATTCCGGTCGAATATACTTGAGTGATATTTAATCACATATGTGTATTGACTGAACTTCTAGATAATAATCAAATAAAACATAATAAATAATATATGAATTAGTCTCATAAGTTATCTCAGATTCGACTAAAAGACTACACAAATTTAGACTTAAATTTTTATGAACATATCTGTATCGTATACAAGGTTGATCCTATCAGAACAAGGAGACAATACTCAGCGTCGCTCGGCCAGTGTGTAAAAATATGTAAGGAGAGGAATTAATCTAGCGAAAATTATACAACAGATTGCCATTTAAACACGACTTAGCAGTAATCAAGGGTTGCATTAATAAATTGCGAGTTTCACCTTAATTCTCTACCAATGTTGAGTGTTTCGCTAAATTTATTCCAACCCAATACCGTCTTCGGGCGATTCACGAGCGCACACTTGTCGACAATACGCGAACTGCCGAACAGTGCCAGAGGCTGCAACCACAAGGAATGCGATTAACAAAACGGGAGGGATAACGATTCGTCTGAACACCTGAATGTGAGTGGGTTCGCCAAAATATACAAGTAACATAAACATCGGGTCTACGATGAAGTTACGTGGTATTTATAAAGAAATAAATACCGATAATGCATCGTGTATGCATACAAATTCCGTACAAATGTACGCCCTGGAGAGTCCCACAAAAAAAGAGTTGAAATATGCGGATAAGAAACCGGCGATGTGCTGCGCCACGATGCTCTAAACTGTAAACTGATTCACCTATCCGCCATGTTCCGAACGAACCTCCGTCTTCGGGATGTCAAATGTGATAAAGGAAGAAATACGATGAGTAAGCATAAAATAAAGGCGATTGCGAGCTGCAATATTATATGATAAGTATTAAATTATACTATATTTGTAAATAAATAACGATACTGAGAATTATATAATATATTCTATTCTATACGTGTAAAATTAAAAGCAATTTTCGGATGTGTACATAATATATCATTATAGCATTATTGTTACTTAATGTGATCGTATAAATCTAAATTTTTATACGGTGAAACGATAATGGGTTCTTAAAATAATTAAGGATTAAAATATTTAATAGATGTTTAAGTACAGTATTTTATAAATTGCAACAACTACGACAACATTGTATTACTCCATTTTAGTATAATTATTTTAATATGTAATAAAAATGCGTGCTTCATTTAATTTAGGTGGTTTAACTGTCGAAAAGCTCGTTTGAGTCCGGGCAAGTGTCAATTTAACCGAGCCTCTATGACAGACAAATCAGTGCCAATAAAACCGTCTACAATATAAAACTAGAGTTTAATTATACAATGTTGTCGTCGTTGTTCAATTGTTAAAGAGCAATAATAAATACGAATATTTTTGTTACAATGCAGCGCGGTTTTACATCCACCTAAGGTTACCAATATGGAGCTTTCTTTTCATCAATCATTACAATTTAGCACTAGATGATTATAATATTATTTTGCGAGAACAGTTTAAATATCTAATTTCAAAATGATTAGCGATGTTCTAATCACTTTTCTCTTGAAGATATTATTTTCTTATGATTTTTGAACATGTCCGAGTTTTGTACATGATACCTAATGATCAGATTTTGCTAATATTCATGGTGCTCTTATGATTAAAACGCACATGTCATGTACTGTGTGAGAATGTGCCTCAATTGATTGTATTCTTCCATAGCTGTAGCAATAATATCGCGCCTTTAAAAGCAATAACAGTAAAGTTCGGGCAGTTACGGATATTATATAAAGACAATTTTTCGAACGTTAAAGACGTATTTTGGCTTATTATAAGCTTGACAGATACAATTAACGCGCTCTATTGTAACTGTGATTACTAAAATAATATATTTCGCTTCAAAAATACCTGAGAATATAACATATAAAAATCTTTATCACCGTTTAAATTCAAAAATGTATCTGCACCACATATAATAATTAACAGCTTGCATCAAAAGACAACAATTTGTAGTCTTGCCACTTTTTAAAGCAAGGGGTTTACTGTATAATTTATAATTATAATCAATTAAGTCACGATCAACTGTGTATTTTATCTCAACAAAATGAAAAGTTACAATATTTATTATAATTTTCATTTGTGCAGGTACACCCATTTTACGTCAGTTATGGATATCATACCCATTATTTCACTGTCTGTAAGGCAGATTTTTCTATTTAAAATTTATTATGAAAGCCTCTTGCTCTAGCGGAACGTGATTTTATTATAATTCCGTAAATACTTAGTATCGTTTATCGAAAAGCGTGAAGTACCTGCAAATATTACCAAATAAATACATAAATAATATTATTGCAATAATGGTTGTGATAAAACATCATGTTGTTCTTCTCACCGAAAATAACAGATTTATTGTTTCAAGATTCGAAACTGCGCTCACCAAACCAAATATTTGATCACGGTAGATATAGGCGACAACTCAGCTAGCGATTTGACAACTGCCATATTGTAAGAATCTAGAATTAACTGCGGTTTATTAACTTTAGATTACAAGTAATCTATATAGGTATTAGTGGTATTTTAAGTTGAAGTCATAATGTAGTATTTAATAATCGTAAGTACAATATATTCATATTATTAGGCGTTGTTGCGTGAGAGACGCGCGAAGTAAGCTCTACATTGTTAGCTGTGGTTTATGGTCGAACCTTGCAATCACTGAATTTATAAAGTTTCCTCCTTCATACATTAGTGATATTCATATTTGTATAATACAATGTTCAAGTTTCGAAGAAAAATAGTTTTCAGATCGATTCAAATAAACCTTGAGGTGCCTCTTACCGATTATGCTAACCATTACATTATATAGCTACTCCTCATAAAATATTCATACTTCATTTCTTTAATTTGCATCGGACGCATGAATATCCCATGTTACATCCAACGTAAACATTTAGTACCACTTGTTTGATATAATTTACAGATCTCAATTTATATTGAAGCTATTAGAATTATTTTTTAATATATCGTAAACTTATATTTCCTTATTTTTTAAATAGTTTAAGTGTTGTATTTTTTATTATTTTAGATAAAGACAATTTTAATTTAAGTAATCGAATTGTACATAGTTTAACTACCTATTAATTTATTTAGCCAAAATTTTGCTCAATATTGTATACACTCGTCACCAAAGTCGTAATAATAAAACGTTATCATTTCAGTACAAAGGAAGCATAATTTATATATGATTTGTTCTGTGTGTTATAAACATATTAAAAGTTTACCTGATTAATATGTACACAGATATAAAAATGGATAATTTTAACACCTACAAGCTAAATACATGATATTTATCTGTCATAGCATCATTCCACTCACACATCACGATGAACGCGGCAATTAGATACCTGCCTCTATGATGTAGGCTGATATCTTGCGCTAGTCGACACTTAGTCCTATTATGTAACAAAATTTCTATTAACTGGAATACAAGTTATTAATTTTTATAAAGAGTGTTTTTACTTTATTTATGATTAATTTTATTAGTTAAATGAATTGTTTGATATTAATTTTGTCCAGTCCGTAGACGTTTGGACATTATTATTGCAAAACCTCGTCTTCGTACTTAGGATTACGTTACGTCGTATGCGTTTAAAATAATTAAAGATTTTCTCGTTGCCTCAATGTTATATTTTTACGTTATTTTTATTAAATGAAATTGTAAAGTTATGAACATGTGTACGCTATCAAAAAGACAACGTTTCTATCGAATAAAGAAAATTTAACAATACCTAATACAACAAAACAGACAAGTTTCCTACTTATTTTCATAAAATTTACATTTACATATGTTTTTGGAAAGTATATTTTTCATTTCATTACAGTGAAACAAATCCGAACGTATCGTCATATCTGTTTATAGATTTATTCTATTCTAAAACTAATAAAATTATGTAACTGTTGTAAATTGTACCTCATGTTACTATAATGTCTTTTACTATCACAATTTACGTTTCACACAAGACCTATGCATGTAAATATGTTAATTGCAAATAAGTGTATCTACCAACTACTTTTGACTTACTAAGGAGTTATATTGCCTAGATTTTCGCCGATTACATTAATAGTTGCTTATAATCCGTTAAAACTGAAAATATGTAATAATTTCAATTACAATATAATCATATTGAATTAGTTATGTAGAATATTTACTTATGACATAAATGTTTAAAATATAATATCAAATTCAAAAATATGCCGTATTGTATATACCATACCTACACAAATATATGAGAAAACTAATTTTATTTTCATTTGTTATATCTATAACTAGAACGTGTACATTTTATATTATACTGACATAGAATTACGGATCTATTCTTTCAAAGTTGTAGTTATTATTTCGTGATAAAGTTATTAATCGTGTACCTATCTAATACTTAATTATTGCTGAGTACTATCCGGATCAATTGCGACTATTGTGAAGGATAAAATAATATTATCATTATATGACCTGCAATGATTTATGTGGGCAATAAAACTTTCTAAAAAATATGTCTCCTGCTATAAGTACGTACCATCTTAAACACTTATATTGTAATTTGTAATATAGAATATCATGTATTTTATAGGTTTTGATTCAATTGTAACAACCAAACCCGCTGAGCACGGCGAACCGGGCTGTTGCTGCTGATCTTTAAATAAACAAAAATGAAAATAATTCATAAAAAAGAAATAATTATTGCACTTGTACAGATTTTACGCATATAGTAAAAAATAAACTTATTTTTGAGTCGAGGAGCACTAATTTTTACTAGCGAATCATAAGTACCTATTACAGATTTTCAGAACTGTAAAGTAAAATTGCTTGTTTATTGAAAGATCGGAATGAACACAAATGTTGAATTAACATTAATTAAGAAAACTCTGGTTTATTCCGTTAAATCGTGCCATAATAAGGCGAGTTTAGGTTGTTTACTAGAAAGAACAATATTCATTACCGTGTAATTGTATAACCATATTTAATTATCTGTTTGTGTTATAGCCCACTACATAACTGTATAATATATATTTTATATTTTAATGAATACCTACCTTTTTATCACATCTACTGACTCTGCAATATTCAGATATGCCTGTTTATGATGAAGTTATTTGTATTTGTTAGATATTTCTTTGTATCGATAAGACATCGATGCATCGATTTAATGGTTACCAGTAGTTTTAAGGGTTTGAAGTTATGATATATCGGAAGATATTGTATGCGATGACGTTAGGCGTGAGTGGTAAGCATAAAGACGTTGATATGTTGTCAATATCACAGCAGTTTTTACCGATGCTGTCAGCTCAGTCCTCATAATATTACTTATTGTTGTAGGTACCCCAAAAGTCACTAATAATCATACCCTGAACAACTTTCTTTCTTCCAGATTGTTTTTTGCTTGCTAATAAGGAAAGGTAGAAACTAGCTGGCAGTTAATCTACTGTGATATTAATAATTCTATTTATTAATCTTCTAGTTTATTATTTATATCTTTAAAGTTGAATGTGAGCGTGTTACATTTTACTGATTCGTGTTAGATATAGGCAATGTTATTTTATATTGTACCTAACGCGATGGTCCAGAATGTGTTCCAAATGATTGATTTAAAAAGTTGAAATAATTATATGATATTGATTAAAAATGTTTTGTTACTGTTTCGTAAGTGATTGTTCGTAAAACGTTATTACACAAAAACATTTTGAAATTTTCATGACGAACCAGTTACATCTTGAGCTCTCTATATACATAGGTACTATACTTATTGTAGTTACTGCATTTGAAACAGAAATACGACTGTGAGTTGTTATGTACCTACATATAAAAATATATATGTTATGCAGTTTTAATGAAATTTAAGAAAAATATTAATTTTATTGTGTATGTACTACTACTTATAGTAGATTATTTTGTCTGGAACATTATACCTCAATAAGTTTAGAATGAATTTATGTCTTTAAATATATATATATATATTGCAATTATTAGAATAACTGTGGTATTATTTCCCTTATTTCCCAACACATAAAATAAACACACAATCAACATCGTCGCCAGATACTGAACATACAAGCTCCCAGGCGCGGTTTTAAGGGGGAGTCACATCACACCCCCCCTCCCCCCAATCCTTACTGTCAAATAGCAAAACCTTTTAAAATTTGTCAATTTACGAAGATTGAAAACTATATATACGTGCAGACATTCAAAATATTATTACTCGTTTTGGCAATAAAAATACTATAATAGTATTTTTGTTTAATGACCCCCCCTCCCCCAAATTGGAGTCTGCGACCGGGCCTGCTCCAAGGACGATACACACCAGGGGG
>DWNR01001831.1:0-14217 GCA_018250455.1 Polygonus leo | reverse complement strand
GATGTCCATGGGCGGCAGTGGCCACCTACCATCAGGTGGACTGCAAGCTCGTTTGCTACCTTTACACAATAAAAAAAAATATTATGAATCTCTGTTGAATTTTTTAATTGATAAACATGCTTGGTCTGGTGTGACTCTGGCTCCACAATAACTCCAACTATAGTATAAGTTAAACTTTGTAATGCAATTTTTAAATAAAGATGCATAGGCACACCTATGGAGTTTCTTACCGCTTTTTCTTCATAGCAAACTTTCCGAAGCGGCAGTAGTTTTTGTGACATTCAAAAAGAGTTCTAAAGGAAGCAACTTTCAATAAATTAATTTCGATTTTGTACCGATTACGATATTATTGCGAGTTTATGGAAAAAGGTAAAAAAAAATTTCTTCACATATTAGCTTAAATACAAGCTATAGGTTAGGCGCATTCAAATACGCTTTGGGTATGCAATTTATATTGCACCAAGTATAAGGCACATGTTCTACCAACCACGATATTATTGCAAGAATACGGAAAAGGGTAAAAAATGTAAAAAAAAATCTCCAAATATTCACTTGAATACAAGCAATGCGTGATGTACATTGAATTATGCTAAAAGTCTGCTTTGGGTGTGCAATTTTTATTGCAATAAGTATAAAGCATGTGTTGTACTAATGACGATATTGGTGTAGCGTAGAGAGTAAATGTATAAGCGAGTTGCAAACAAATATATTTTATTATTTTCAAACAATACAAATACACGATTTATGATGGTGTGCACAACGAAGCATAAGAATACTATTAAGTTTTACAATTAAACTAACATAACATTAAGACAATTCTTTTGACGTTTCATGCCGATTATGTAAAAAAACCTACGTAAAAAATGAAGTAAGTAATAAAAATGGTTAAATAATCTTATTTATTACAATTATTATACATTTAGTGATATAAATATTATTTGTTTGCATTTTTGTTATTATCAAGTTATTTGCAAATTCTTGCTATTGCTTTATATCTTCACCCTAGAATAGCCACTCGTTAGCGTTGAGACACAGTCCTAAGTACGATGCGAGGGTGCGCGGCAAAAATACTGTTTAATCAACATCCTGTAGCTTCTATTATCCTGGTATTTCATTGAGCGCTATGCGAAATTCCCTACTCCTTTCGCCTGGTAAAATTATAAAGGAAAATCTCGACTTTTCAAAAAGGCAACCTTTTTTAAAAATTAAAATGGCGTGCACAATTTTGAACGTCATTATGACGCTGTTTATAATGTCGCATGAAAATACAGGTTCTTGAAATAAAATTTATACCTTGGCCTCGAGGACTCATATGCCTATATGAGTGGCAATCGCTATGTATATCTTATACATACATATATAAGCAATGGTATCCCAGTGTTTAGAGTTTCGATCTCTTACACTGGGGATTTGATTCGAAGTCTTACACTTTTGATTTTAAAAATTTAAATTTTTGCTTCAATTTTCTAGTCGAAGTCTTTCTTTAACTACAAAAAACCTTAGTGAGGAAGCTTGCTTATCTCTTGGTTTTTACGTTTTTAATCAACTTCAAAATGGAACAGGTTTTCAATTTATATTTATATTTTTTCCTAACTGTAAAATCCTAGGGAAAAAAGAAAATTCTGGTAAAAAGCACTTATCATTGATAAAAATGCTTTAAAATGTATATATTTTTTGTTTACCATCTTAACCCACGTACCATACCATCTACATTCACTTTTACAATATCAAAATATTAATAGGAATCCTAGATATTTTGAAAATTCAATGCAATCTGCGCCATTTTTACTTAATTTCGCTCTACAGTTCCAAGATTAAGTCCTGATATATCTTAGTTCTTTATTTGTCTGATTACGACTAACATACAACTAACATTATAACTAACATTACAGATATAAAATAACATTGATCTTGGCATAATGTATCAGCTTATATTGTCATTTTTTGATTAAATTTATTAGATCTATAATTTGTATTAGTTGTATACCTACATATAATCCGATATTTTAAAACGTTTCTTAAAAATAGTGTCAAAGAAAAGACATCAACGTGAAGCAACGAATCTTTAAATATTCTTAAAACATTTCATTTTAAAGTTCAAATAATATATGAATTTGACAAAAAAAAACAACAATTATTTATATGGCGTTGATACTGTTTTACTATACTGTTTATGTTTTAAAAAGAACCCTACTTTGCTTAGTATCTCTTTTTACTATTTATACTATACATATACATAAAACAAAATGTCATGTTAGTTACGGTGTGTGATAAATGTTAAATTTACCCTGATATAACGATTTATGAAAGAAAGTATAAAAATAAATAATGAGGATTCTATCTAGTTTATACTACAACTTTATTCCCAACCAAAAATAGTTAAAATATTCCCCATTTCTATTCCCAAGTTACCAGGCGAGCAGAAAATCTTCAGATATCGCCAACTCATAATCGGGACGCGAGTTCGAATTTCGGGGTTTCCCTGCAAAGTTCGCTCAAAGACGTCCTCAAAGCCCCTAGTGGGTGGGTCGGGTACTAGGGTGGCAGGGTGGTTTTGGGGTATCAAAGTTTGCCCCTGTACCAGGAGTGTAGGCGGGAAGACAGGCTACTTTGTTCGCCTTTTGCCTCGTGACGGAGGCACTTAAGGGAGGCGCACACGGTCGCAACGCTATAATATTAAAGTAGCGTAATATACCGCTAAGTTTCGCGTGTCATTCGCACAAGAGCGCTGAAACCTTACGCTTCCTGCCTCGAACTAAAAGCACCGTTCGAACGATGTCATAACTCTTAAAATATACGTGTATAGTCTAAAATATACTTTTAAATTTATTAGCTATGTCAACGAAAAAAACATATTTTTAAAGATGCGCTAAGTGTAAAACACAAGTTACCATTTCCCATCATATTCAAAAAACAAAAATATTAATTTGACTTCTTGCCAATCTATCAAAATTAAACATAAATCAGGTTTTAAGTTGGACCATACGTAATACAACTGTAAAAACTGCAACTAATTTCATGCAATAGTTTTGACGTGCGCGTACAAACATACAGACAGACACACAAGCAATAATTCTTAATATTGATGTTTCGACTTCTAATACGATTTTATAGACCCTGACATTTATTTTTCTCAAATATAAAGATCATGTGTAGCTATTTAATATACAATTATGTTATTTGTAGCAGATTATGTTTGTTTATTTCAAAAAGTATGACCAATAAGTTGTACTATAGAATAAATAAAAGTAATTACACACTCATCTCATTCCGTTTTACCCCGGTATCGTCACAAGGTCAAAAACTTCCAATATAATCGTCCTTGTTTACGTATTAGCCAAGATATTTAGACCATTTAATACGAAATAGTGTTTGCACGAAAAAACTCCGGGAGGAACATCCACACGCTCTAAATCCCTAATCCCTAAAGTTTTATATACCTAGACCTATATAACCGTATATAAAATGGGCCTTAGGCACCTGTCCTACATAATATGGTTATATTATCTTGAATGTCGTAAAAGGGGTATGGACGCCACTTTATGTTAAGTATATCTCTATATATACTGCATCTCTCAAAGTATAGAGATACATATATGATTCACGCGAATTATGAAAACCAATCGAAATTCAAAGAAAATATAATTGCATTATTACTACTAGGTATTTACGTACTTATTACATTCACTGCAATAAAGCATAATGTACATAAGTAAGCACATAATGATTAAGTTAGATAAAAACCGGTGCTTAGAATAACAAAGAGATGTACCACTTTTACGTAGGATATACGTAGATATAACATATGATGAACCATAGAAATATTTTCTACTAGCTGCCCCGGTGGACTTCGTCCCACGAACAAAACCGAAAAAGAAAACAATTTTTTAAATATTTACTATTTTTTTACATACAAACCTTCTCCTGACATATAATAAAAATAGAAAAAGAAGCGTTCATAAGAATTTATCATAGTGTTTATCAGAAACCAACCGACAATTTTTCAATCTCGTTATATTATGACTACGCTTTAGATAGAACTTACAACAATATTTTATAAGCGTTAAAATAAATAACACTGTTATATTATATGGACGATTTTGTGATCACTTTTTGACAGAATTTCAATAATGCAATTTGTCAATAAGTTATAGAACACAAATTAACAATTGAAGACCTGAATTTTGAACATAAAGAAAGAAAAAACACTTATTCAAATTGTTTTTGCTACCGAGAGTGCCATTTTTGTCAACTAGAGCTGAATTTCACTATCCGATAACAGCTAAATCGATATTATAACACTGTACCCTTTAAAGACATATTAAACATACTATAATTTACTTATTTTATCGAAAATGTCTGACAACTCAAAAAATAAAATCATCGTAAGAGTCTCCGCGTTTTGAGACGGTTAGAGGTCAAAATCCGTATCACTATGACAATAAATAAAACAAAGAGTAAATAACAATTTTACCATGGTATATAAGCTTACTTTACTGACACCCTTAGCGCGGCAAAAGTAGCCAGTCTGCCCGAGGCATAAAGGTCAGCTGAAATGGGATATATAGGACCCAAACTCAAGAGGCCTCAAAGGGTCTGCCCGACCAAAAAAGTATATAACCCGAGTAGGTACCAGGGGTTCATATAAGCGTGGCGTCTTGTGCCTTCGAGCCAGGGAAATGTTAAGAACGGTTCGGAGGGTCGCCCCCCTTCCTGTGGGTGGCGGGTGTAGGGGAAAAAATTCAGAGACCGTACCCTTGGCTCGACCTGATGCCGCCGTCTACGTAATTAGTGATGCGATGGCGCGGGCAGCCCGCCTGTCGACAATCGTGATCGATTGTTTTTATTTTGACGCCGATTTTTCGAGCTACGTAAGGATTAATCACGGCTAGTGTTTGGGAGTTCTGCTGAATTTGTGCTCGGAATTTTAGTTTGGGTATTTTTTTTGTTTTTGTTGTACTTATACCAATAGACTAATGTTTTCTTTCAGTGTGAATAGTGTTTAGAGAACGTAATGTACATTTGATTTTTGAGTCTAACTAGACTCAAAAATCAAATGTACATTACGTTCTTTTTTTGTTAACAAATTTTATCTTAAAAAAAATCTACGATGCTACGGAAGAATACATAGAAATTAGAGGAATATAAAAAGCAAATTAAGGATTCCAATGAAAAAATCCAAGATGAAATTATTTTGTTGATTGATATACAAATCTCAATTACGCAGTGTTACAGATAAGACAATTCAAAATTACACATCCATGCCGACTTCAGGTTGTGGTTTAATACTTTTTAAAATGGAATATATTTACGATAAGACAATGACTATTTACAAAGTCCACTGTAAACTCCTTTGTTTCAAAAACACTCGTAAAAATATGCTTGAAGTTCTTGTAATAATACAAACGCTACCATAATAAATACTAGGGTTATTGCTAATACAATCCTTACATTTATAAATATGTTATTCTGATAAACTAATGTTTATCGATACTGATCCTATCCTCCCAGCCCTAGAGATTATGACAAGATCCAGCGCGCAGGGCTGCTAACGACGGAGAGCTGTCAAAAGAACCTACATTAATGTTATTATAACTTTTTCTAGGCGTGTGTGGACTCGTGTGTGCGTGCCTTAATGAAATCCGACATCCCTCTGTTGCAGCCTTAAGAAATATTAGAGCGATTTTCTGAAATGTTCCACGTTTTTGCGGGATGAGGTTTGATGTGGCGCTACGCTCTCTATACTTACTAACGCTATCTAACGCAAGTAGCGTTTGCGCTATCGTAACGTGCTTCATGTTTGAACGACGTGGTAAGAGGAGGTAGAAACTTAGTAGGTTTACCACTTACCAAGCTTACGATTTTACAAACTTATCTATGGATTTTACTCCGGTTGAAAAGGTAGATTGAGAACATTATAAAGAGATAATATTTTTTTAAATACTGACATAATTAAAAAAGATTATAATCATCGTGATTTGAACCTGGACTCCCTAATGGAAGACTGAAATTAATTTCATGGGAGTTTAATAAGCATTTATGTTAAATTTATATTTTTTATTTTACTTTAAAGACAACACGCGAAACCAAGTGGTAACTGTACCGGTTTTGCACACAATGGTTTTTGGATTCAATTCTTGGCCAGACACAAATCTAAATGACGAATTGATTCTGCTCTGGGTCTGGGTGTTTGCATAGTGTGTGTCTGTGTGATTTTCCACGAAACAGGAACTCATAATGTGGGGCTATGACAATAGTGTTTTATTGTTTTAAGTATCAAATTTGCTATTAAAATTAATAAAATTTTACGTTTTACAATACTTACCAATTCGTTAAACTAATGTATCCCAATGTCTTTACAGAAGAATCTTACCTGTAACAGAAAAAACACACATTAATATAAATTACGTGAAAAATAACAGCAAGCACCTGCCAAATATGTCGATATTACACTAACTTTCTTCTTCCTAAAAAAAAACTATGACCCTAATTTTGTGGTAACTCATAGCTTATATTTTCATACAAATATAAATGTTATACACAGTACTACTCGTTGATATTTGATTTGATGAGTTAAAATAACTTTTTTACAAATCTTAAAAACAAACTAAAATTTTGAAATACGAATAAGTACAACGAATATTCTTAACATTTCAAAATCAAATCGTAAAGTGTCGATTGGGCGCCCGTTTTGTCTATGTATAAACTCCTCATTTTGTCTATGAATAAACCTCTTTGTTTGCTTAGGACATGAAATGTATGTAATAAACTTAAATATCCCTTATGATACCAAATTAACGCTTATGGCTTTAGTCCCTGACGCCTATACACTCAATACTGCAATGTTTGCAATCATACCTAAGTTTGATCACAAATGCGTTGTTACCTTCAGGACTAAGGTGTTCGCCTCGGGTATAAGTATAGCCGGCAACCACGCCTCTCTAAACCGAAACACTAGAATTGCTCAACGGAGGATTATGAGGGTGGTACCTCCCCGGTCGACAGAAGAGGAGGCGGTTCCACCACCTGGCAAATTATGTATTACTAAGTATTTTATATAGGTATTCCCATCTTTAACCACCCTCGTTATACTCCGTGACGCAATTCTTGTGTTTCGTTTTTGGTGAGGCGTAATTTCTGACCAAACTTACACACGAACTAACATGTGAGTGGTGGAAATGTGGTTAACCTCGAGTACGATCCAATCGTATCGTAGTGACCACCTAACATCAGGTCAACTGCATGCTCGTTTTAGTCAAAAAAAAAATATTTGTCTATTTTAGTGGTACGTGTATTGATAGCTTATATTTGAACTTTTATATTAGCATAATACAAATTTACCTTTATTATCAGAACTGAGGAGTTGTGACCAGAAACTTGTCAAGAAATTTCTGCTTAGTATTCGCAACACTATTCTCAAAGTGGCAAATGCCACAGAGTTACAGTTTTGACAGGCAGTATCCCTGCATCATCAGAACTTGGCTTTCCGCAATAATTTCCAGTTTTGGATTTCTTTATTAGTAAACCTTAGGATAGGTTATTAACTACGCATTTCACATTAAATAGTAAGGAGTTCGCTGATACTCGTATTGAATTGAAAACCTCCTGTTTTTTGAGGTCGGTTAAAAAAGAACATTTAAAATGTCGCAGAATTGCTTTGAATGAATTCGTACTTTAAAAAAATCTAAACGAGAAAGACTCAGACACGAAGAGTTCTTTACCTAAAAACCTACTAAATTAATAATATTTCTAAATATAGTTTGATTAGTTTAGTTACTGATACTAAGTTAAATGGTTATTAGTTGTTTTGGCAGCTATAGTTATTCACATTTTATGTTTTCCTACTACGGATCAAGAAGCTTAGAGACGGTTATTCCTGTGTCAAAAGGACAAACGTAAGACGGTGGAAACTCAGTAATTGGCACCCTTTGGTGCGGAACCCTAAATCGGTTACATAATTCAGTACCACTGTATCTAGTTACATGTAAAATCCTTTAAAAATGTAATAACCGGTCTACTATGACCGGGCTGTCTGGGTCGTCCCTTATAAATTTCACCTTAAAAATCCGCAAATTTGGAACGCCGGCACGGTCGGACCTTTCGGTCCCTTCCCGAAAGGGATTTGGCAAGGGATCGAGACCCACACTTATACAAAATGTCCAATATGGGTACCGACCCTCGGGGCCTAAACATACCTAAGAGCTGAGCCGCCCGTAAACAAAGAAGTTTGTTGCCTCCTCGTTCCTGCTACCCTGGTACGATAAACATCTGTCCCTTGTAGGCACTGTCACAGAAGCAGTTTCCTTGTAAGTAATGATTCAATACTCAAGTGCAAAATGATTATGGGCGCCTAGTACAACTATAACTTAATCTATATATAGAAACGCAAACTGACAAACTGACTGATCTATCAACGCAGAGCCAAAACCCGAAGGCGTGATACATGAAGGTTGTTTGAATGATGTAAGCACGAAGTAGGTATTTTTGGAAATTCGCTTGGAAATAGATGGATAGGAATGAAAGTTTATATGAAACTCCGTTATTTTTGAAGTCACAAACGTTAGAATTGGTACGAGGGCTTATGTATATTACGAAAAGTTACTGGTCACTTTTAAAGAGACATACACCCCAATTTTTAGTTAAATTTGTAAAATGTGTAGGTATTTTGAAAATGCACTCTAAATGTATTTATTATCCATACATGCCTTTTTATCCGACTTCTTTTCTATGTTAGTTTTGTCAGAAATAAAATCTTGATATTCCAATATTTTTTCAATATTCTAAATACATATTATAAGTTAGAAATATAAATAGAGGTCGATAGCAAGGACCTCTACTATAAACTATAGCGTTAACAATAAATCACAAAGCGTGCTAGCGGCAGGAGTGTCGCCGCGAGCCGCACGCGACTGCATGGACGAGTACGTGTGACTTGCGTGTTGGTACACAAGTTTTAGGCCGTTATCGTACTGGCGATTTTCCAACGATTTTCTTGCGACAGCAATTCGACGTTCACACAGGAACTACGTCGAGTCGAATAACACGCAATACGATGTCACTATGAAAAAGTCTGAGGACGTCGCTAACTCTAAAAACCGCTTGAAAGTCGACAGTGGGATAGCGGCCTAAAATTCACACAGAAATTTATTTACGTTTCGGTCGAAACGAAGTTGACGCCAGTCACTTACAACGGCGACTACTATAATCCGCATGAGTAGCAATGCATTGGAAATGAAAATAAGACTTAAAAAATAAATAAGACTAAAGTTAACGTAGGTACTTATTTTGCTATGCGTGCAAGCGGCAGGAGTGTCGCCGCGAGCCGCACGCTACTGCATCGACGAGTACGTGTGACTTGCGTGTTGGTACAACCAACTACACAGGTTTTAGGCCGTTATCGTACTGGCGATTTTCCAGGGACTTCATAACGATGGCGTTCCGTCGACGTTTTATGTAACAATTACGTCAGGACAAGAGCGCCACCTATATTGTCCAAAAATACAAGAACATGTAACAACCGTCTACACAACAAGGTGGTACAACCGCCTACATACGTTTTGTTTTACTAGTAGACCTAGACAACGAACTGTCTTTAAAAAAAGTCGTGTCCAATATGTCCTATTTCTAGGCATCGATCTACACTTATATCTTTTAGTTGACCCGTTACAAAGATATTCAAAATTCTATTGAAATTGGTCATATAAACAATTTTAATAGAACAACAAATTTCTATTAATATTAAAAGGTCATTTAAACAATTTTAATAGAATTTTGAAGATTTTCTGGAATGATAACCAAGATACACACATTTTAAGTTGGTGTCGACCAACCCAACATTGTTCAAAAAGTTTTGTTCAGCGCCAGCAAAACGATTAATCGGTTATTGAGTCCACCGTAAGTACTGTCCAATAGTGGTCACTACTTAGGTCACTCCTGCCCTGTTGGAAACGCCACCTACGGCAGTAGTTTACTGCAAAACCACACTTTATCAGAAACAAATCCTTGCTAGTAAAGTTTATTGTTTGGAGTTTTCATCAGTTACTGGTAAATTCTAGTTCTAAACCATCCAATTCATCCATTATCAATCCCTTATTACTTTCACGTGATGGCACATGAAGAACAAATATTCTCCACAATCCTACAGGGGATGATAAAAAAACAGCGAGCGCCCCAAGCGATCGCTACGCCACAATAACTTTGCGTAGAAGAAATATTAGGAAAAAAGTTATTACTGAGATCATATGTGGGCTAATTGGTTCTAGCGAGCGGGAACACAATCCCTCACTACCAGTATATTAGGTACTTGTTGGATAAAAAACGATGAACGTTATTCATAAAACATAAAATAAAAACGTGGTTATCCTCAAGTAAGATTCAATCATACTACGCATATATTATAAATATCTAGACCACGTAATTTATACATTAATACCCTCAAAAACAATCGTCTACATATTATCAACAAAGAAATCACGCAACATAATATAAAACACACAAACCCAAAATATCATAGGCAATATCGATTTTTCTTACGCATTACAAATGAACGAGAATGCAGCCCAAATCATGCAAAAAATTTTGAAAAGACAACCAAAACCAACCTTCGACGAAGGTTGAGTCTTTGCACTTCTTTATAAAATTACAGATATACTGCCAGTAAGGTATATAGATGCCGTAAATATACGCCATCAAACAAAGAAATCGTTTCTCTTTAATGGCATTATATTTTAGCATTAGCACACACACACGTCTTCACGCCAAATCCCTAACGGAGTAGGCAGAGAGTATCGAGTGCCAAATGGCACGGTTCTGACATACTTGCCCAACTTCTTCCACTTTAATAATTCTCCTCATACAAACACGCCGATTTCGGAGACTCTTGAGACTCTTTAGCATTAGCGAGATCAATAGTATAGCTCTCACATTTTAATAAACCAGCATCGCGTCGCCGTGACGATCCAACACTAGTTTTATCAGCAAACATTTATAAATAGTGGTGGGTGCACGCACGCGATGCCCGCGCTCAGCGACCCTCGTCCCTTAGACCCTTACACCCTTGTACCCTCACTCTAACTAGATAACGGCACAGCGAAACGAAACTAAAGGAAACGTTATCATTTATACGAATTATTCTGCGAAATTGTTCTGCGTTTGTGTTCTGTAGACATGTTATATACTAGGCGGTTAGAAGATTATAGGTTCAAGTAAGAGAGGTTGGTTTTTTTTATCGTAGAAAGGTAGTATCGTATAAAGTGGTCGCTGTGTCCATTGATGTCCAACATTGATGTTTGAATCATACCTAAGTTTGATCACAGATGCGTTGCTACCCCTGAGTACTAAGATGTTCGCCTCTCGTATCAGTAAAGCCGGCAACCACGCCTCTCCAAACCGAAACACAATAAATCGGTTTACGGAGGATAATGAAGATGGCGGTGGTACCTCCCCGGTCGAACTACACGAATTCTAGCACCTGGCGATATATTGTTATAACATTGTTAATATAGTAATTGTAATAAAAACAAGGTTTCCTTGATAAGCCCAAAAAATATTCCCTTTGTCATCAGTGTCATGTAGAATAGAAATGTATCAATAATTAGCTTTCTATATTTATGCCAACAACTATGACCGCAATACAACGCAGTCATTACATTAATTAATAATAATAAGGTATTAAAAGTGACATAAAATACCTATCCGTATCATGACTGACAGACAGACAGTATTAGCTATCATCTATCTACAATGAACCAGACGAAGGAAGAAGCTAAAACTCCAAGATAAAACCTTAGGGGTGAACATGGGAGTTAATCTTGAATTTCCCTATTTTAAAAACTTAAATATAAAGAGATCATAACCTGCTCGTCAAGAATATATCCCTATCTGTTAGGCCTCTTATCAGAATGAGAAGTTTGCCAGGTGGCAGAACTCATGTAGTTCGATCGGAGAGGTATCACCGCCACCCTCATAATCCGCACATAAGCATCTTTTGCGTTTCGGTTTTGGAAAAAGTTATACTTACACTCGAAATGAATATCTTTATCTGGGTTTATCAGGGTTAGCTACGCATCAGACGACCTTAGATATGATTCAATCTACGTCGTTGGTAATTTATGTTCGTGGGTGACAGTGTCCACTTATCATCAGGTTAACCAACAAAAAAATGACCATGACCAACCGTGCCCATGGGATATCCATATGACAAATTCTAGTGGAGTTTACTACTTAGGTGGTAGAACTCATGTAGTTCCACCGGGGAGGTACCACCGCCACCCTTATAATCCTCCGTAAAGCAATTTATTGTGTTTCGGGTTGGAGAGGCGTGGTTGCTCGCTATATTTAAGCGCGCGACGAACATCTTAATCCTCAAGGATAGTAACGCATTTGTGGTCAACATTCCAGTACGATTTATTCGTACTCGGGGATGATCACTAATGTCCATGGGCGACAGTGACCACTTACCATCTGGTGGACTGCATGCTCGTTTGCTATCTCAAGACAATAAAAAAACTAATACAAAAAGTTCTTCCGTCACTACTCCATTACATGTAAGTAAAAAATGTGCCTAAAAATTAACCGTGCCTGTTTTATATGTAGGTACCAACCCTTAGACCCTTCGCACCCTCGTCGCTCTAACTAGATAACGGTATCGGGTGAAAACTAAAGGAAAGCCGGGTTCCGACGTTAGCTCGAAAGTGGGTCACATTATACGCAGCTAAATTACCATTTTCGTGCTATTGATAATAGCTTATAATACTATATTATTTACTATATTATTATTTAAAAAAGGAGTGATAGTCTAGTGGTTGAGAATCCGACCTTCCACACGGGGTCTGGGTTCGAATCCCAGCACGTACCTCTAATTTTTGAAACTATGTGCCTATTAAAACTTAAATTATCACTTGCTTTTCGGTGAAGGAAAACTAAGTGGAATTTAGGTCAGTCTATCATGTTAAACTATGGTTTATACGGGAAAACCGTATAAGAAATATTTCCCATAGGTTTAAAATTACTTTTGAAATTTATAATTAAATTTATTTGAATATTTGCTCTCCTCTATAATGTTACCATGATAATCTTAAACACAACTAAGGTTTGGGCTTGATTTTATATTAAAGGCAAATAAGGATACATGAGTTTGAAGATGTATAGAGATGTGAACCAATGACATACGGGAAATAACTAAAATAAAATGATGGTCCGAAATTTAGAAAAATGATTTTTTTTTATCGTATTACGGTACCAAATGGGTATACAGCCAATCTGATAGTACGTGGTCACTACTGTCTTAGACATTTGTAATCAACCCCAAGTTTAATTGAATTGTACCTGAAGTTGACCACAAATGCGTAGTATCTCTGAGGACAAAGATGTTTGCCTCGTGTGTTAAGCCGGCAACTACGCCACTCCAAATCGATACAAAATAATGCTTTACCGACGATTTGAACAAATAAGTATTGGTTTTGATACTGGTTGGTTTTGATACAGAATGAATTCTGTTCATATTTAAAATAAATGTCCTTTGTAATTAACAGAATGACAAGTATCAAAACCAATACGCCTAATAATGAACAAATGTATGTACTAGTATTTTTCTCTAAATTTCAAAAACGGCTCACCGAACGCTCATTTTCGCCTCAGAAACGGCACGACAAAGCGTTTTTCTTAATTAATTAAGTCGCAAATTGATTACTTTCGACGGCAGGAAGAAATAAAAAGTGGGGTAGCACCAGGAGCGCAGCGGGCGGCTGGGGTGTTCGACCCGCCTTGCGAGTGGGTAATGTGAAAGCAGACACACGAACCCCGCTGCCCCTGGTACCGACTGCAGAACCGAATTTACATTTTATTTTCATTTCATTAGTACTGTATACTTCTGTGAGGAGTGCAGTTAACGGGATCTAAGTGAATGTGTGGAAAAATTGAGACTTGAAATTTAATCACGGATTCTAGGGAAGTTTAAGTGATATTTAAAGTAAATTTTGCATGCTATGAGGTACTCTAATTCAAGCAAAATGCATAAGTTGGTCCCAAGGAAAATAATTATATGTATATGTTAAGCCTTCCGATACTAAAGTGTTTGCAAGTATTCTCCATTATATTCATTCCTACTTACATAATTCAAATTTATAGGTGACAATACTCCCTCATAATCCTCCGTGAAGCAATTCACTGTGTTTCGGTATGGAGAGGCGTGGTTGCCGGCTATACTTAAACGCGAGG
>DWNR01001830.1:0-14219 GCA_018250455.1 Polygonus leo | reverse complement strand
TTTGCTACGTTTATACGATAAAAAACCACACTTGACTGTCGCGTGGTGGACAATGACGTAACCTTTCACGCTCTGATGGATGAGCCGTGACCAGTAGTAATGGCTAGGAGTTAGTGAAAATGACAGTTATATTGAAACCGCATTACGGATAGGTTATAAAATAAAGTTGAACAACATTGTTTATCAATACTTCTATACTTAAACTTAGATTAATAATATAAAGCTGGAGAGTTTATTTATTTGTTTGAACGCGCTAATAGAACTAGAGATTTGAATTGAAAAAGTATCTTTGTGTTGAATAGTCCATTTATTGAGGAAGGCTATAGGCTATAACATCACGCTACGACCAATAGGAGCGGAGTATCAACGAAAAATGTTGCAAAAAGGAAATTTAACCCAGAGTGGGTCTCTCAAGTGATGACTCTATGTGACTATGTGTCTATGTGACGCAAACGAAGTTGCGTGGGTCAGCTAGTTGGTAATATGAAGACATTTAATAATAATTAAATATAGGGTTTGCAACGATAATTATAGTAAGATTATGCTTAATTCCTAATCAAGTTACTAAATAGATCAACTAGTTTTATGTCAATTCTAATCTATTTGTACTATTTTTAGCGTCAGTAATTTGCATATCAGAAACGGCCCTTAAGCAAGTTACATGTAGCATTAAATTTATAACTTATTTCAAATAAACTTAGGCACTGTATTAACAGGAATGTTTTAATTATAGGTACCGCCATATCTTAACCGCTTATGCCGCCATTCTTAACGCTAGACAACCGGTAGTGTAGGATGTAATCTTGAGGTATCGATAGGTAAGGAACTTGTTGAATGGTCCCCGATTAGCTAATACTAAGGAAGTAATAAATAAATTATACCGGTAGGGCCCTGCTATCGATGGGTAAATAGATACTAATCCGATGATATTACCACCCTCATAATCCTCAGTGAAGCAATTATGGCTTTTCCGTTTTGGATCGGCGTGGTTACCGGTTATTATACACGAAACGAACATAACAAAAAGTTTGTTGTAAATGTCAGATACGACTCAAGCGTACTTGGGTTTGTAATAAATGTCCAAGAGCGGCTACTACCGGTGGCACTACTAATTGGACTACAGGCTCGCTGGCTGTCTTTATTCGATAATATAATAGAAACAACCAAATATTTAATATTACTTTTTAAAAACAGATCGACTAGACCGACAAGACCCTGCTAGCCATATAGGTTATATGGCTAGCAGGGTCTTGTCGGTCTAGTCGATATTATATAAATTATGATTGTCAAAATAACTCAATAGTTTAAGGCTTACTTTAGTTATTATTACGTATCAGTTATGTTAAAATATCTATCGTTTTAAAAACAATGGAAGAAATAAAATGAAGGATAATTCTAGATAAAATTATACTCATATTTTATATTATGTTATGTTTTGGAATTTGGGCATTTACATAGACATGACAACGATTAGTGTAAGTTACTAGGTATCGTAAGTGAATCCACGTAATAAATAATTATCAGCACAAAATAATATTAGTTTTATTCAAAGTTGTACTCGTGTTACGATTGTCGCCTCTTTTATAATTGTGATTGGCAACTACACCTTTCCATTCAAAACAAAAAATTGCTTAAAAATAACTGCTACACACTAATAGGTGCACCGGTGGTTCCGCCCCGGACGCACCGAACTATTTCGTTCGTTCCCTAATAGTATACTCGTTGGCGCTAGGACAAGTATATCCAGTCTAATGAACGACAGGATATTACATGCGAACCAGTTACTGCACATGAACTAGGAACTAGGCTCTGTTATTTGCCTAATTGTAGGAATCCAGTCTTGAGCGTTTCTCACGCGTTTTCACTGCGATTTCATTATCTATACTAGCCGGTAGAGCGAGGAAGTAATTGGGCGTAGCTAATGCAAAGATTAAAGCGTTTGTATTCTCTTGTACGCTATGCAAGTGTATATGGATGTTTTGAGGAAAAAATTGAGGTTAAAAGTTCAACATTTGCGGAACTATTTATCATTCTTAGACCTTAAATAGATTTGAAAAGGAAACTGGACTAGATGAATAGTGAATGTATTTAATATGGCGTTCTGTGGTCCACAAAAATCCGGACGATTATTTAATCTTCTCTATGAAATCATCTTTAAGCTAATATCTTCCTGGACTATCTGTCAGCTTATTAAATTTTTTAACTTTATCCATTTTATAGGTATTTTGTTTCCAAAGACTTTACCGGTTATTTGATAAGCTCACATATAACTTTAAATTTTAAATGTAGATATTTGAAATGTTTCCTTCCTGTTCATTTCATGGTGCACACTATTTAAAGCATGGATTGATTTTGGCGGGAAAGGACTCTATTAGATCTACTCTATCCGTACTCTATACGTAGTATATCTATTTTAGCGATGTTAGATGTCAAACTCACGTTTCTGTGTAATTTCCGGTTAATCGACGGAACTGACATCACAGATATGAACACAATTAAATGCTGGTCTAATTTCGTTTATCGTATACAGTTTGTGACGTAATTATAATTAATCGTTTTTCTTGTTATGTAGCCGATAAGTGCAAAGTGATGACAAATTAATGTTTCAATACTCCTAGGTTTTGTAGGAATTCTTATATATCAATATGTATGTTTCTTGAATGATACTGATTAAATCAATTTCGTAATAAAAATGTTTTTATCTCCCAACTAATATTGTAATAATAAACTAATATTGTGAGATAATACTTTTACTGTAAAGAATTCAGTAATATTCTACTTTATGTTAAAGTTTCATATGCATCGTAAAAATATTAGTTAAATAAATTAGCATTGATGTACGAAAAATACAGAAAACTTTTAAAACCCCCAATATGAGATTTCAATTAAGAATTCCATCGAACTTTATTTACGTCGTCGCTAAGCTTATAAGCTCATTGATTCGGATGAAATGTAATGGGAAAATGTTGTCAAAGAGCTCGGGAATACGGGATAAATTTATTTGGCGACGCAAGAAAAATTCAATAAACGACATCTCAAACACGAGGTTAGGGATAAAACAAAATATAATTACAAGTATTTTGTACTATAGTGTATATTAATAGTAACATATTAATAGTATAGATTACTAGTAGTAACATATTATTGACATTAAGTTGTCATTCATGAACATTTTTTTTATCTTATAAACATCGCACTTGATGGTAAAGGGGCACGAACTGCCTCCCATGGAATGTAATCAATTGTAATCAAGCTCAAATAAGATTGAATCATTCCTGATATTAACTTCAGATACACTGCTCCACCTGAGGACTAAGATACTCGCATCGTAAGTAAGTTTAGTCGACCACGCCTCTCCAAAACCGAAATACAAAAATTGCTTGCGGAGGATTGTTACGAACACAAGTTCTACTACGTATCGAAGAGTATCAAAAAATATCAACTTTCCAAGTGATAAAACTCATGTATTTTGATCGGACAGGTACCTACAATCGATTTAACGCTCGGTAAAATAATTCTTATATAATGGTTCTGTTTGAGATCTTGGGGCTTTCCTATATATCGAGAATGGTCTTCATTTAAGTGAGTATAAATCTCACATAACCCCAAAAGATATCTTAACAAGATTTCCCAAAAAAATAGGTACCAAAGGGTAACCGAACCGAATTGATTAATTCTCTTTGGTTAATACAGTCACGGGGCCATTAAGTAAAGATGAATTGTAAAGATGAAATGCTTGTTTGCTACTTAATATCTATAAAAAGTAATGGCTTGTATTAAATACAAAATATTTTCTCATAACATTGGCTATGTAATAACTATGTAATAAATATTTGTTTATTACATAGTTTAAGTTCCAAAAGGATTATCTTCAATGGTCTTTGATATCTTAGCCTTGGATAACATTCAAAGTTGATTATTTGATGTAGATTCTTGAAGAGTTCTTGGAAATCAACTGAAATGTTTTCGCTTCGCGTCTTATTAGGTATTTAATTTGATTCGGTAAATGAAGCGAGCTTCTCTACGTTTAAAGTTACAAACTTCGCAAAAGTTGTGTTATTTGAAAACATTCTACGACAAGTAATATTGTAAGTTTTTATAGATACTGTGATCCTGAGGGCTACTACACATTGCTGTAGTCTTCGACATTTTCGTCTTCCGTGAAGCAAGTCTTGCGATTTGGTTTTGGATAGATGTGGATGAACATCTAAAATATTCGTGACTTCATACATTGGATTAGCTGACCCGCGCAACTTCGTTTGCATCACGTATGAGAGAGTGATTCAATTTTTCTCCATTTTTGCAACATTTTTCGTTAATACTCCGCTCCTATTAATCGATTTTGTTATTGATATTATATAGCCTATAGTTTTCCTCAATAAACAGGCTATCCAATACTAAAATACTTATTCAAATCGAACCAGTAATTCCTGAGATTAGCGAGTTAAACCAAACAAACTCTTCAACTTCACTTTACAATATGTATTAATATGATAACAGTACTGTCAAATGAAAAGTATGGATTATTTAACATAGTGTGTGATTGACTCAAGTATACTAGAATAAGACTAAGCCGCAGAGAAGACAGAAAATGAAACAAACTCCTACTGTTTCTTTAAGTGCGTTAGAAGTTAATATTAAGGTTTGACGTGCAAAGAGTCCCGGGTTGAATTACCAGTCAGACAGAAAAAAAATGGTGAATTTCTGTTCTGGGTGTGGGTGTTTGTTTATCGTCTTGTGGGTGTCCATGGCAGCCACGACAAAGATATTCTTAATGCGGAGCTATAAGTATAATAAATGTATTATGTGTCATGTGCACATATTAATGAACAAAAAAAATTAACACACGTAGTGTGATTATCGTGTACATCTTAGGTTTATATTCTTCGAAATAACACACTGTTGTAATGTAATAATTAACATTACATGTGTTTGCACTTTAATCCTTATTCTTAATATATATATATTAACTTAATTCTCATTTTAATCCTACCATTACACTCGAATGATAAGAGCACACAAAGAGCAAGCACACCTAATGTTAAGAAACCTTTAAAATAGTCTACGCGAATAACAAAACGGGTCTTTCAGTATTCTGGTTAAATCTATATTTATAATATAAATCTGAAGAGTTTGTTTTGGTTCGAATTGCTAAATGTGTGTTGACTAGTGCATTTATTGAGAAAGGCTATATAACAAACATCACGCTACAACCAATAGGAGTGGAGTATCAACGAAAAATGTTGCAAAAACGAGAAAAAATTACCCAGTCTCACTTACATGACGCAAGCGAAGTTGCACGGGTTAGCTAGTATAAGACAAGTACTATATTAAACAAATGATGCTTGACTTAACAGAGAAGAAAATGTGTTAAGAAAAATAACGTGCATAAATATTTGAAAACAAAATCAAAGCGTGCAAAGTTTACCGGTACACTTATACGTATTTTACTGAAGTGAAAATCTTTTTTCGAGAAGAGACTCATCAGTGAGACAGCTAATATTATTAATGCGATTGGAGATTTGTTTGCCTTAACTATTCAGTTATGAATCATAAACTTTTACATACATTGTCATAGTTCTATGCAAAAAACGTGCTGTTCCCCAGGGATAGAAAAACGTGTTATAAATTCAGAATAGATGACCAAATTGTAAAATAGGTACCGCGTGCGAAGCTAGTTAGCCGACTAGCTAATCATAAATCAAATTGAGGATATGTTCTAGGATTTAATAATAAAATTAATGGTGAAACATGGCTTAGAAATAACAATAATTCGTGACGACGTATCTTTCTTGACCTTTACTTTACTGCTCACGGAAATCGACTAAGTTCAAAATATTCTTACAGAGTTACGATATAAAGCCTCTTGGTGTTATTATATTTCGTGAACAAAAATACATTTGAACTTTCAAGGATATTTCATAATTCTTTCACAAAATATCGTGACAAACATTTTTCTTTGGGAATAAAGTTAATAGTATCTGGCGTTACTTTGTGGAATTTTTGTTTACTTTACAAGACGAGTCTTCGATGGTTTTAGACTTGTCGTCTGGCAGCCATCGTAATACATCAGAAATCATCACCAAGTTCGATTGAATCATACCTATGTTTTATCACAGATGCATTGCTACCTCTTAGAACTATATAGTATATGCATCTCATCTATAAGTATAACCGGTAACCACGCCCTTTTTCAAACTTAAGAATTAAGAACTGCTTAACTGAGGATTAAAAGGGTGGCGGTGGTACCTCCCTGGTCGAATTACGCGTGGTCTACCACCTAGCACATGTGTTTTATCTAGAAAATAACTATAAATAAGTAAGTGCACTTTTATCAACTATATAAAACTACTTAAATTACCTACCCAACTCCAAATCTAAATTTACTAGGTAAGATGGTAACAACTCTTGTTGAACTGTTTAATTTCATTATAAAAAACTTTTTACTACACTAGTTGGTGAAACTCACATAGTTCAACTGGGATGACACTGCCGTCATTTTAAAGAAGATGAATAGCATTTAACCTAAGTTTTAAGAGGCGAAATTGTCCGCTATGCTTAACTATCCTCATAGGTAGCAATGCATCTGACCGAACTCTGAACGACCTGTCATATTTTGGCTTAAAGATGAATAGATTAAAGAGAAATGCTACAGATGGGAGACATCGTAATAACTAAGTTAATAGAATTTTGTTTAGTTAATTATTCCTTAATTCTCTATTTATAAGTTCTATCATAACCTATTCAATTTTTTCTCTGCATACTTTTAACACACATCTGATTACAAAGAAATTTCCCTTTACAAAAATGCTTGCGAACATTTCAAATGTCTCAACGGACAATATTTCTCGACGCTAACTGCACACGGAGCCCATTTGCCCCGAGATAAGGCCGCGCGGTATTTCACAGTTCTATTATAAAGTATGGGTAATGAGTAGGTTCCTAATTAATGGAGCAAATATTTGCGAATTGTTATGAGATATGAGAATGAGTTAAGAAACTAAAAGAGGTATAAAATGGTTTTGAAAACCAAGCTCATAAAAACAAAATAAAAATGAAGTTGAAATATACTACGATGGAATGGAAAGATGGGATACATCATAATAACAACTTATATTCTTCATAACATATTCATATAATATATACGAAATGTATTTCAAAGACAATACAAAACGTATTCAAATATTTTAATTTCCTTAGTCCTCTTATTCTTTTCCCGATTCTTTAGTTCTCTTATAACCTACTTCTACTTCCAATCTCTTCGCATATTATTCTCTGCGTATATCTTAACGCTAAATGCACACGGAGCACACTTGCCCCGAGATAGGGCCGCGCGGTATTTCACAGCGTTTCACTGCATGCGATCTCCATTCTAAACGCTGTACTTGACCTTAAGACCCTATTACTTATATTTCTGTCGTGAATGCTCAAGCTTAACTATTATAAAGCATGGGTATGTTTCAAACACTTAATGAAGCAAGAAGATTTACTATTTGTCATGAGAAATGAGAATGGGTTAAGAAAACTTTTTTTATTTTGTAAAGCTTTTACGAGTACACATATATGTACCCGTAAAAGCTTTACAAAATAAAAATAAAAAATCAAACAAAAAATATATAGAACCGTGAAAATGGAATGCATAATAATATCGAATAAAATGCTATTTTTGCTGAAATGCAAAACTATATGCCGGTAAAATGCAAATAAGTTCACGCTAGCGAATTTTTTGCTTTTAAAAGTGTTGAACAAATATCAAACGCAAATTAAATTTCATTTAAAACGACATATAATTGGCACTTGGAATTCTGTTCAATATTTATGATGTGATTTGCGTTCTTTGTTTAGGTTTGACTAACGTGTTTGGATACGATTATAGACAAGTCTATTGGATCTTCCTCGTTTGCTACACTTACTAATAAAGGCACCTAAATGTAAACTACATTTTTAAAAATTGTTTAATTTTTTAAAAACATTGTTTGCTTCAAAACATAAAGACGGAACTTAGTAAATTAGTGTCTGTTCTCTTTCTGAACGTTAAATAATAACACATAATTAATAAGGACCCACATAAATAAGGAGTGATTCATGTGTAGAATGGCTTAATCAAATAAACAAACTATATTTAATTAAAGGTCGTATACATGCTGTTACATCACAGGAACATATATTTTTAAAAATATGTGGGTGAAATAAATATAGCGATTTATGTTGCGACCGCTGCATACCAGTCACAAATTAATATTGACTGGACAATCGTCTAGACAGAAAAGTCTGCTCGATGATATCAACTTTGGGACGTTAAAACACTGCTTTCTGTGTTGCAAGTAGTTCCGGCTGAAATAGCTATTGATGTAGCTAGCTAGTAGAGCTAGTAACATCGTCCAGAAGTATATAATTTTCTAGTAGCAAGCGACAATGCCATTCCATTCCACTATGCGAACATTCCACCTAATAATAAACAGCACATAAATATCACTCACGCTGCTTTTGTTTTCAGAATCACTGAAAACAATTACTAGCAGAGCCTTCTACCTAATCCCTCGGGTTCGCTAAGGTCCCTGAGAGTCTCTACTAAGGTCCTTTGAGACTACTGGCTAGACGGATTAGGCGAGTGCCCCTTTTTCTTTGTACGAGACCGTTTCAAGAATAAGTTATCCAAGCTATCGAAGAGTTTCAATAATATTATCAATAACATGGTTGTTATATATTAATTATTCTTATCTAACAATATCGCAACGAATAATAACAAATGCAAAAAGAATAAAACACGTGTAAATTAGTCATAACCATGAAACCGAATATTACGTTACATGTAGTTTATTTAATTATATCTATCCTCACTGTTAAACAAAACCTGTAAATATAATTTGTTTTTTTTTCTTTACGTCACTTAAGTGTTCCTTGCATTGTCGTAAGCAAAGCAAATTCAGTCAAATAGCTTTATTTACTCGGATATAAAAAAAAACTGTCAAATCGAGACACTTAATTATTTTTAAATTGAATAAACGTACAACCCTAAAAATGCAAAAAAAAAAACATATTCTTTTTTTTTACAAAACCTATCATTACTCAATCGTACATACGAGTACTCACCTCACACATCACTGATAGAACAAAACATGTTTTTGTCGTGGAAAAAATCTAACACCTTCACATGCACCAAGTGTTGATACACAGATAATTACAAGTTCTCCACAATCAGCCGTGTGAAGGGCCTTCTGGGAACCGTTGAGATTGATATCAATATAATTATTTTGTTCATTGTGTACCGTGTAAGACTGTTGCGGAAATGTTGATATGATAGGTATATCTTACGTGTAAAATGATACTCGATGTCATGGATTTGGGTTTTGCTTAATCTGTCCTTGATTGGATTTATGTCTTCTTAAATGTTTTTTTATGAATTAGTAGCAAAATAATTATATCGTGTGAATTGTATAAATGGTTATTAACAACTGTCCCATTGCTGGATATGGGTCTTATTTATATAAATACGGCCATTTTGATATTTTGGCAATTTTGATTAAAAAAAAACTACTAATTTAATTTACGAATATTTTAAACTACGAATTCTAGTCTGTTGCAATAGAATTTCACCCAGCGTAAAAGTATTTTATTTAGTAAGTACTAAACAAATACAAAAATCTATAAGCAATAAGTAGGCTTAAGATTTAAATACTTACTAAAGAGTACTAAAAATAAAACTGCAACCGAACTTGGTAATTGAAATGACGAATTTCTTCCTGAGTCCCAACCATTCCCAAGACTTAATAGCTAATTTGAGAGCGATTGACATCTAAAATCAAATAACGTAGGAGATTGCATGTTTGTTTGAGCGACGAAATTGAAAGACGAATTAGGACTGTTTTGAAGTCGATTAAATACGAAACGACGGGTTATTAAACGGTAGTCGAAAATAAACCCAGATGGAAGAAGATCTATTCGAGTCTACGTCATTTTGGAGGGCTACGTTTTGCGTTTTTATTTGTTAATTTCCTCCTGTTTCGAGTACTGTTGCAGTAAATTTTAATGGGTTTTCTTTTAAAGTAAATAGATCTTTGTACGTTGCTCCAGTTCAAGGCTTGTAATCTAGAATAATGTGTTATAATAGTAGCATTTTAAGTGCACAAGGTTGTTAAAGCGCCACGGCTTATTGTTTCAAAGTTAGTAACATTTGGATGGTCCATAATAGTGTTCTCATGAAGCAGTTATTTTTAACTGCGGCTGCAGTTAGCTGTTTTGCCAATTTCGCAACACGTTTCGTTTACTTAGGTTTTATTACTAAAACAGCGAAAAATTTTAGGTATGTTTAGGTAGATATGTTTCGTTAATTTTCATAGTAGGAAGAAGTCATCAGACACAATTGTAGACAGTATCAAAGTTATAAAAAATCGTCCATGCGGTGTCGGTATAAACTTTTTCACGTTTTGAACATTATTAACACAATTAACATCAAAGAAAAACCTAATTATTTTTTATATTTCAAGTACACCACTACACCATATTTTTTACTATTTTTTAGGCATAGGAAACCTTCTTTCTCACAATCCTCCATTCACCGATAATGATATGATCATTTAATTTAAGCGCGTAATTAAAACAAAATTATAATTGTGTTCTGGGATAAGAACCCGGACCCCCGTGAAATGTCGGACTGTCAACCACTAGACTATGACTTTTATAGTGCACCAGTTTGTCAATTCCACACAATATACTATGTAATAGAAGTCACAAGTATTTCATTCTCAAATTTTAGTTTCGTGCCTCCGCTTCATACTCAAGCACGAAGCACCAATTTAAACCTCAAGAGTAGCAATTCTGCCTCAACGACCGACTTCAGACGGTCTTATTTGTGCATTTTATTCTTTTTTACACACTATATTACTATTGTATGACAGTGTATGGCATAACGCATGACTACCTACTTATTAAGTACCTACGCGTATATTTGTATTTGTATTAAGTAAGTATTTGATTTCGGGTCGTAAGAATAAGGTTTTCAATCGAAGTGAATGTGATATTTTGACTTTTGTGCAATTTGTGTTTGTGCAATATATAGATTTTTATTAGGCTCAGTGTAATAAAAATTGTTAAGCGTGTTAAATACGTTAGGTTTTCTAACTTTAAGGTTATGAACCCAAATCGTGCCAAGCAACGGAGCCCTTCTACTAAGACTCTATACGCTTTCCGACTCTCTAGGAATTATGTTAACCGATGTATGTAGATAGTTAGTTAAATCTTTAACAAAGTGTGTATTACTATGGCCGCAATAACAAAAATGTATAAAATAATAAAAAAGAAAAATAAAAGAATCCCGGAACGGAAAATGAGTCAGCCAAAGAGATAAAACCAAATGAAAGTAACAAATATGAGTATTACCACAACTGCTTTGTCCGAGATGTCAGATTATATTAGATGAAAGTGGTTAAGAAACATAGTTTATGGATGACTCAACAAAACTTGACACTAAAATGACGGACATACATACTAGGACATACAAAGAAATAAATGTCTTCCTAAGTAGATTTTAAGCAGAGATAGCCTAGTGGTTGAGAATTTGACTTTTCACACGGGGGGTCCGGGTTCGAATCTCAGCACGAACCCCTTTTTTAATTATGTGCGTAAATTATTATTACTATTATTAATACTTAAATTATCATTTTTTGTTCAATGAAGTAAAAGATGGTATGGAAACCGGCATGCCTCAGAGATGGTAAAAAAGAAAATCTCAAGGGTGGATGAAGTTTACCAATTGGGAAATGATCCTTCTCATTGTGAAAGGAGAACCGTGCCCAGCTGTGGGACAATAATGGGTTGTGATGATAATGAAAGTAGATTTTATCAGTCATCGAAAGTTAACTATCACAACATATCCCATTATTTTTCGATATCGCCGAATGTTTAATATCACAAAATATCTCAATATCACAACAAAAATATTTAAAAACGTTATATGAAGCAAGCTTCTTATAATTAAGTAATACTTAAATAGAAAGCCTTTTAATTATTCGCTGAAAAACGAGATAGGAAAAGTTGAGAATATAATTGGCAATTATTAAAAGTAGGTTTCGTATGATACCTACTTCACACCACTTGTGGGTTACAAAACGTCGTGAAATTGTATGAGGTTTATGAAGAAAACGATTTCCATGACAAAGAAACTATTACAATATTATGCTTATGACAATAAAAAAATCCTTGGACGTTTTGCTACTCGTAACTTTAGGAGACTGTCAGACAAGTTTTTTTGTCGTTTAAGGTAACAAACGAGCATGCGGTCCACCTGATGGTAAGTGGTCGCTGTCGACCATTATCACAGTCATCCCTGAGCACGATTGAATACTCCCTAAGTTTAATCAATTTGCGTTGCTACACTTAAGGACTAAGATATTCGCCTCGTGTTTAAATATAGGCGGTAACCATGCCTAACAAACCGAAACACAATATATTGCTTCACGGAGGATTATGAGGATAAAGATGGTACTTCCTCGGTCGAACTACATGAGTTCTAACACCTGGTATGATGATTCCTCATCTATAACCTCAGCTATACTATAAGCTAAGCTATACTACAACCTCAGGGCAAGTGATTCCTGCTGCACTGTTGACTGTTATCAATGCTAAATTCCTAGTACTGATTCTAATTGAGGTTGTCCAGGAAAAGTGTTTTGCCGTGAACTAAGATTTAGCTTCGCTTATAAATATGACCGGCAACATATCTAAATGGTTAGTTATCTCAATAAGATCCTCTCAAATCTATACATATGAAATACAATTTGCAATTGCACGATTGATTTCGAAAACGACATTATCATTTCACAATGCTAAATGGTTCACATTAAGATAATTATCTATCGGAAGATGAATGATCCGAGAGATCTCGGTTACCATCGTTCGCTGAGGAAAGTAGGGCTGTTGGTTATAAGTTACTTGTGACAATCGCACTTCAGATAGTTTATATATGTTTATAATGTATTGCATATTTGTGTTAATCCTACTAATATTATAAACGCAAAAGTTTGTAAGTATGGATGTTTGTTAGTCTTTCAGGTAAAAACTACCGAATGAATTTTAATGAAACTTTACAAAAATATAGCTTATACATCAGAGTAATACAAAGTTAATACGATATTTTCATATTTTTTTATGGCCGAACAACGTTTGCGGGGTCAGCTAGTACATCATAAAATGAACTAAGCATACATGCATTTGGCCTGTCATTTAACTACAGATGGACAAATAAAAATATATTTTTGTAGCGAGTTGTGTCCCAGAAAATTCAAAACATACCTAATATATCAAGTAAAATAAATTAATTTTTACCTGAACAGAAAAAACTTGAAATGTATAAACCTTAAAAAATAATTGGAGTAAAAACTTTGACACACGATATTATAGGTATTGTGTTTAATTTTAGCATATTTTATATGTGTATCTCCACAATATTCGAAAATCAAAACACCGTTTTACAAAATAAACACATGACTAAGAATGTATGAGAAAAAAGATGAAAGAATTGTGAAAAAAAAGATGAAAGATTTAAATAATTCCTTGACTACCTAATAAAAATTATATTATAACTGAGCGCCATAGGCTATATTTTATCTTAAGAATTTGGGGTTAGCAATTCATATTCCAGGTATAACAATAATCGTAATCTCATAACATTAACTAAATGGGAATAAAAAATACTTGTGAGTGATTCAAAGAGCGCAAAATATGTAGACGAAAAGGGTAGACCCTTACTTTAGGAAGGGTTCTAGTAATCCGTAAGGGTTAAAGTATACCCAGACTGACCTGTCAGGGAAATGTAAGACCCTCGAGGGCTCTTAACTATGGACCGGGTAGGGAGTATTTATGGTTAGCATCTGCACGACATAATTGAAAGAACTAAAACCGTTACTAGACAAGTAACGGTTTTAGTTCTTTACTTTTCGAAGTTACTAGTATTAGTTATTAGAGAAAAAAATATAAATAACGTTCATTGTAACAAGTAAGACATAAGCTATATGAATAACAGTGCGATTTTGTTTGTGAGAATATTGGAGTGTCAAATATAGAGAAAAAAACAAACATAGTCCGTATTACAAACAAGAACATGATGGTATGAACCAATAATTGTTATCATATTGTGTGCAACCATATTCACACATAAGTTGTTGCTTGTTTCTGAAAAAATTACTTTTTCAATAAATGTATATATATATATATATATATAT
>DWNR01001829.1:0-14219 GCA_018250455.1 Polygonus leo | reverse complement strand
CGTCGCCTACAACGTGTTGTGAGGCCTTACAACCCTCCTCACGTTTAGGCACGTTAGACGCTGCCCCGCCGCTACAACAGTTATAATCCTCCGTGAAGCAATTCTTGTGCTTCGGTTTGGAAAGGCGTGGTTGCCGGCTATACTTTATACATTAGGCAAACATCATAGTCCTCAAGGGTGGCAACCACAGATATGTATCTGTGGTTGCAACGCATCAATGATCAAACTTAGGTATAATTGAATCGTAAAATACTTTGAAATGACCCTTTATATTCACACTGCAGATATGTGAAGAATCATATTATGTAGTTAGGATTATATACTCATGTACTTGTGCGTATATAATCCTAACTACATAATATGATGAAAGTCCCTATTTCGACTTTACTTCATGGTTGTGTATTTTGAATGCGCTGCCTTTTTCGCGGTGAATTTTATTTTTTCGTTCTCATTATCCCAAAGGATATCTGGGAAATAGCAATTTAGAGATGAGATTATTTTTCGTCCATTTTCGTTGGTAACAAGTTTTGCTTGTGGCTTTACTCCAGCTTATTGAGTTTCGAACATTGCATATTTATTTGTGCATATTTTAACGGGAACATTTTTGAAAATGAAACCCTTCGAACTATAATTAAAACCTTCCAATAATCATGGTGTGATTAATTGGCGGAAAAATACAATGTAAAATATTTTATACAATAGAAGCAGCAAACAGGTCAGGTGGTGGAAGTCGTTTAGTTCGACCGGGGAGGTACCACCGCCACCCTCATTATCCTCTGTGAAGCAATTTATTGTGTTTCGGTTTGGAGAGGCGTGGTTGGCGGCTATCCTCAAGGGTTGCAACGTATCTTTGGTCAACCTCAAGTACGATCTAATCTCGGGGATGGTCACTAATGTCCATGGGCGGCAGTGACCACTTACCATCAGGTGAACTGCATGCTCGTTTGCTACCTTTATACGATAAAAAACAAGTACACGATCCACCTGATAGTACGAGAATACTGACATTTACATACATACTATATACATACACTGTTGATAAATATATTTTTTTAGATATTTTTTTTATCAATCAATTACTTACATTGTTATGATCGGAAGGAACATAAAAGTATATCAAACATTTATATTCATTACTAGCTGTGCCCGCGGCTCCGCCCGCTATCCCTCCTTTTAGGGGTTGAATTTTTATGGCCTAAAACACGGCCGGGGATCGTCTCGACAGATTAGTCAAGTTGGCATCAAAATCCGTTAAGCCGTTTTTACGTGATGCGCGGTCAAATAAACAGACAAACAGATAAACAGATATACAAACAAACAGATAAACAGACAACAAATCTAAAAACTGTTGGAACGTGTTCTGTTATCAATCCTAAGCATCCCCAGCCAACTTTTTTTTAACAAATTCCATGTAGGTACAGACTTTCGACCCTCTTTAGCTTTATTATATGTATAGATAGATGGCAATTAAAACAGACCCATATAGAGTCGTCAATATCTTTGATCTCTACCAATACACAATCTTCAATATATATAGTACCAACCATGCTCCCGAAATAACAGCACGTTCCCATTGTTTGGATGTCGCAAACCACTCGTGCCGCGTCGCCACACGACACTCACGACCACATATGTCATGGCCGTGTGGAACTGAAGATCACGTTAATTTATTTAGCACGATACGATTTTATTCACCGACTTCAAATAGAAGAAGCTGTTGGTTGTTTATCGTTTCTGTATTTATTAAGGTGAATGAATTGTCCACCTAATAGTTACTGGCCACTGCCGCCCGCGCACATAAGTATTAAATCCTACCTGAGATAAGATTGGATCGTATCTGAGGTTCAACATAGACGCGTTGCTACCCCTGAGGACTCAAATGTTCGCCTCTCCCAAACTGAAACAGATTAATTGCTTTAAATAGGATTATGAGGGTGGCAGTGGTACTTATGGCAACAAAGCAGTGGTGGCAACAATGCAATGACGATTCTGGTGTTACAGATGTCCATTGGCGACAGTGGCTTTCCATCAACCGGCTGTCTTGAGCGCTAAGTTTAATCTATATATATATCATTTTATATATTTCACCTATTTTTCTTGGTCATGGCATCATACATGAACGGCAGGGCGAATTTCGCTAATTCTTTTTTTGTTGTGTTTTTTATCGCCAGAACATGGTTCTTATTAAAGAAAATCTTAAGAAAGTTGCGCGGAAAATTTGTAAATTTTAGAAAAGTTAAAGATCATATTAACTTTTGTATGGTAACCAAAGCAACATAACTTTTTACTAACAATATTTATAGTTAAGACAGAACAACGCCTGTCGGGTCAGCTAGTTATAAAATAAATAAATAAAATATACTAATTAGCATATTATTAATAAGTAAAACATTCTATAAAATTTTCTAGTATCTGCCAATTACGTTTCAAGAGAATATTCTTTCTCTTTTATTCGCCGAAGAACCTAGCTTGAAACTATTGTTTTCATTGCGAATACTGTACGTGCTTAATAGAACAAAACAAGAGAGTATCCTTTTCAGCAGCAGCAAGCAGTCATTCTGATTACATTACTCTTTTTCAGAATATGTTAACAAGGGACTTTATGGTGTACTTCCTGTACGTAGAATCATCATTTTATTACACAGAATGCGCGGTCGTCATTGTTTCCTCCTTGTAATAGCGGTGCTCAAGTTTCAGTGCAATTAAAATAGTTCATTCTACCGTCTTTTCCGTTATAATATGAACACATCTCTTGATGATCCAATTACGATCAAATTTCGACTTTAAAGTCGCAATAATAAAGACTATCTGCAACGTGTTTGTAAAATAACATCTTTAAGGAATCGTGCCCCGTCTCGGACGCGTGCATGTAACACGAAACCCTCTTGTCATTCCAACAACAATGTTATTGTATCGAACTTCGTCGTATACATTGCTGGGTTTGACTTAAGTAGTGGAAGTCGTGGTTACTAGAAGTGAAATGTACTCAAAACAAAGATTAAATGGTTTTAAACGTAATATTACGCAATTTTTACTAGTTAGTTCGTCGCGCCACTCTTCTTCGTTAAATGTGGAGCAACGTTTAGAGTTACTAGAAAAATATGTTGTAAATACGTCTTTAGTTACTAACAAATACAGTTTTTATATACGCGTATTATGCAATAGCTCCGTCCCTGAATTTTATTTTGCTTTGATAGAAATTAATTAAACATGAAATCATCGGACTCAATAACAGGGATCTGTAGTTGGAACCCCAGAAATACACCTTTGATTTTTCGAAGTTACAGTCGTAGAAATTAATTTTATCCTTTGCGCCTTGGTGAAAGATAACATCATTAAGAAATCTTGTTACTTAAAAAATATCTATTGATACAAGGTTTATTAATCTGTACTTGGACTATGAAGTCCTTTTTAATTTTTCTTATTCTGTGAAGATATCCATACTCTGCAGAAAGTCGTGGTTTCATGAAGAAGTTGTGCAGATGACCAAAAGCAAGTTCGTTTATATTTTTCGGGGCCTTTATCAATATATTCATGCTTTAAATAATATTTAAAGGACCTCTGCCCTGTGGCTTTAGTGAAGAGATAAATCATTGTTTAATAAACTTTAAAGGCAATTTAGGGAACATTAACATATTTTGGCAGGCGTATGTAATTTATTGAACGACCATAAATGCTTTGCCAAACTATTATGGTAAATTGTTAAGTATATTTTCATGCTTCATTTCTTCTTTAATAAAATGCATGTCTTATAATAGCTTTTTTAATTTTATTGCAAGACTTTCAACCTAAAATCGCAAGCTTGTTAAGAAAATATACATTCTTAATACATAGATGCACGTATATTCATAACAAAGCCATTGAAAGCTAATTCAAAACTTTCATAGGTCATACAAAATAGAAAAGTTTTTTTGAGAAAAATATAATCCGTATCTGTTGATATGTTCTGTCGAATTTATTTCCAAAAGTCCTTAAACGTTTTGTTAATAAAATATTAAAAGACACACTACAGTACTCATAACATCAAAACATAACTTGATCAGCCGTCATTTTATAAAAAGGATCAGTGAATGAATGATATAACCCTGTCAAGTAAATTCATCTTTGACATCAACAAAAGTTTGTCGCTGTAATAATTCTAATATCGCACGTATTCCATGGTGATAATAATTTGGGGCGAAGCATATTTTTATTTTTTTCTCACGTTTTCAAAAACCCCATCGTGTGAGCTGAGGTATTCCTGTCACGCGCGTTGTCAAAATGAACGAGATTACGCTCCCTGGATCTGACGTCGATCGATTCTGATTCTGCAACGTCCAATCAAGAACCGATTCTAGAATTTATTGCAGTGGAAAAGTTATTGGTTGAGTATGGCCGTAAGATGTGTTCAAAATAATATTAGAGAAGTTTAAAGTTGAAATAGAAACGGTTAATTTGTCTTGGGTATTCTAAGTACTTATTAGCTTTTTTATTTTTAGAGTTCTATGCCCAAAGGGTACCCTATTACCAAGACTTAGTTGTCAGTCCGTCTTGTCACAATGCTGTATCATTTGAATCACAATAGGATTTGATTTTTTTAAAAGAAAGCGTAGCTTTGGCCGCTATACCTCCAAAAATAATATTTGTCAAGTTATAAAGTAATAAAAGTCAAGTTATAAAAATATTATTTATGAAGTTATTTTATTATGTTATAAATATACACCTTTTAAGACAATCATCAATATTTCTACATACTAAGTGTGCGAGTCCTACTTGCACTTGGCCGATTATATTAATTTTCTTTTGTTTAGTCCAAATATAATGCCAACAATTTTCATTATGAATATGTTATAAACTAGTAATCTCCATTCCCCAACTATCACTAACAGTATTAACCCCTATCACCTTAAGCTCTATGTAATTTACAAGTAATGTCTTCCAAGTAATCAGATTTAGGAGTGTAACATTTCCATTCCACCCATATAAGGATTCAACTTCGAAATATCAGGTCACTCGGTATTTATACGCGAAATTACCTTGTTACGACAGCGATTAGCAGAAAGACAGGTCTTCGGAATAAGGTATCACTTGCCAGTACAAGTAGTGTTGCCACATTTAGTTTACTGAGCAATTTATCTTAGGTGAGGAAACCATAAATTGAGTAAATTACAAAGTACGCTCGAGTTTTGTTAGCCTATTACAAGTGATAAACTAGTAGATAGTAATTAAATGGTATCCAGTTTCTCCCGGGAGGTCCATGTTTCAATCACCAAGTACTTACAGATGGTAGAACTTATGTAGTTAGATCGGCGAGGTCCATCACCCTCATAATCCTCTACGGAGCAATTCTTGTGTTTTGTGACGTAGCAACGATACGTATGATTCAATCGTACTAAGGGTCGATTACTTATGTTCATGGGCGGCAATGAACACTTACCATCATATGAACTGCTTGCTCGTTTGCTGCCTTTATACGAAAGAAGATCATACTTTAGATTTTAGGGAGCCACCTTAAAGCGCAAGTACTTAAGCTTCTTCCTTATTAATCCTTATTTAAAGTTAAAAAAATAATAGAGAAATAAATTTGTTTTCCACCAATTTACACTTGGACACTTGGAAGACATACCTAGGCTAAAGCTCTCTCATTCTGAGATACGTGTGCCCAGCAGTGGGACAGTAATAGATTCATAATGAGTTTTACCAGACATATTTTAATACATGTAAAAATGAATGTGTAAACATTTTTGTAAATACTTTCTACTATCAATAAATGTGAGGTGTATTTCAAATCTGTTCATGCGATTAAAATGTGTTAAGCCAAAATTATTGGACGTTAGGTAAACCAGCTAAACGTTAAATGTTGCGTTAATTTTATTTTGCGTATATTGGCAATTTCCACCATTTCGAAGCGTGGACGTTATTATTTATTTTAATTCTAAAGAGCGTGCTGCCTGCCCAAGGACATTAGTTATCATCGCCTAATGCGATTAAGTTACGCCTGAGGTTGACCATATGACATGCGTTGCCACCCCTGATGACTAAGATGTTCGCCTTGTTTTAAAGTTTAGCCAACAGCCACGCATTTTTGAGTTGTTATTGCGTCTACATCATTAGTTTGGGAGACATGTGCCCAATCAATATAACCAGTGATAAAACCCAAAACAAATCTCTTAAAACATGAGAAAGGAGTGGTTTGAAAGGCGGAACAGCAGAATGATAGAACCAGTATACAGCTTATCAGCGGTGATACGATCATTACAACCATTCCTGCGCATAGCTGTTTTTAATAAAATACACATTATTTTAGCCGTCAAGATTTGGTTAGGTACCTTAACTAAACTTTTAGAAATGGCAACCATTTCTGTCTGTAGGTGTACGAATAGGACTAATGTTCAATCCCATCCCAGGGTTATCATAGAATTTATAGATTGCAGTAGTCATTTACCATCGTAATTATTATTTTTTATAATATACACTTACCGAAAAATAACCTTCGATCCCCCAATACACAACATGAAGCTGGCAATACTAATAGTAGGATGTAGTGTGATTACGTACCGTTTATGGTATGAATGGGACCGGTTTGGGGCTCCGAGAACCGTGTAGAAAGGGATAGGGGTCACTTTCCCACATGAATCAATCGTTTTTACTCCGCTACCCTTTAAGGGATACCCAGTCCGCTCCGTTTGCTCGAGATTGCCTCCTCGATTACGTATGGAGGTTTTTAAAAATATAATGCCCTATTTGATTTTTTTGTGCTTACATAACTGACTCAAAAGGCGAATGTTGTTGTTACGCAATATCTTGGTCTAGGTAAATTGATTTCACATTTTGAATAAATGGAATAAAATAATTATAGATTTTTCTTTTTACAAATATTTTATTATTTATTTTTGTGTCACTGTGTTGAAGTTTAAAAAGCGAAGATTTGAGTTGTTTATGCCATTATTTTACCAATAAAAAAAAACTATTTTTAAACAAACAAAGCGTACATTTTTTAACACAACTGAATTGCGTTCAACAGTTTTTGCACATAGTCAAAGTATTTCAGTTTTTTTCAAAGAGGCTAGCTACACGATACCGTGGTTTAATTTATGTATTAGTTCATTTAAATTTAGCCCGAGGTGTCAATTAATCAATTCAGAGCTTGCTTTATTGTCCGTTTTTCTAACGATCATCCAATAATTTTGTGTTATAAAAAGTTCGACTTGTTCAATCTGATTACAGTTACTTAATTGGATATGCTGTTCTATTAAAACTACTTTTTTTGTTTTTAACTAGCAAAAGAGCGTGTAGTTCATCTGTAACAGTAAAAAGAAAGTTATAACAATAATTTTCGTCTAGTTTTACTTAGGCAACACAATTAAAAATAGACGAAAATAGTATATAATTCGACCGTTAACACCGGGTTCCGCTTCCATTTACACACTTGGGTTTTTTTACAAAATCTTATGCCTATTATAATATTTATGTAACATTTAATTTTCGGTACAGGGAAACATCGCCAGTAAACCTTAACTAAGCCTAAGCGAATGTTCAATGAAAAAAATGTTGATTATCGGGGTGATATTTGGCCATAATCTGAATTCTTAATGGGAGAGCCGTAGCCACATGGGAAAATAATGGGTTGCGATAATCATTTAAACATACATACCTACTTAAATGTAATATACAATTTTATAGACACTGTCGTATCTTGATACAATTTCTACCTATAAGTAAAAATAAACATAATATTAACATATCCCATTTATACGATAAAAAGGCCTGCGCAGCGTAATAGGCTATTTCTAAACAATCTTACGTTTTCAATAATACGTTATAGAAAAATGGGTGTTCACTGAATGTAAATAGTTACTAATTTATTTGATGTCGAACCCTTCGTAGAAGAGTTCAATATAGACTGTATAACAATCTCAATATAAATTGTTTGCTTATAGAAGATCGTTTATAGTTTCATTCAAAGTAAGTAGATTTATTGTTATGCTGCAGCATATTAAACATAAGATGTATTGTATTTTACAAGATATCTTTTAATAAATTATAAGTTATTTGATAAATTATGAGGATCTAAAGGCATTAATGAATATTTAATTAATAAACTGTAAAGGAAATGAATACTTAGGTATATTTTATAAGGTAGATATTTCGCGAGATTAGCGCTGTTCGCGGTAATCTCAGATACGGCTGATCCGATTCAAACGCGGTTTTCACCGATGTATTATGGAAAACGTCACTTAACATTAAGTGTTTGTTTCATTTCAATCGGTTCATAAATAAAACGTTACGTTATTTTAAACAACTATGTCGATTCTAAAAAATGTCCAATATAGCGTGCGAATCCGTAGGCGGTAGATTGTAAATATATTTTTTTAAATATAAAAACGATTGTAGCTAATTTTATACTCTTTTTGTTTCAGGTACGTTATCCAATATCAAGATCATTATCAGTATGAATATAAAGCCAATCAAATAAAGGATGGGCGAAGTGGGTACGTATTTCATTAATGCCTAAAAACTGAAGACATAAATATGTTACAATTGGGACAACCTTCTGTCTTGTGCCTTTTCTGTATTTAATTTCAAATAATGCCTTAATTTAAAACTCAATCCACTTTGACACAAAATTTTCTGACGTTGTCTCCTAATAAAAGCGGGAACACATTTCAAGCCTCGGTTAGCCTGCAAGTCACATATATGCACGTATACTCACGTAAATGATAAAATAGGAATACATACACACACACATCTTCGCGCCAAATCCCTAACGGGGTAGGCCGAGAGTATTGAGTGCCAAATGGCACGGTTCTGACATACTTGCCTAGCTTATAAAATAGGAATAAATTATGCAAATTGACATAATTGACAAATTAGTTCACAAATCAAATGTATAATACAATTGTGTATAATAGAGCTATTCAAAGGTCACAGTCTAAGTGGACAGGAATGGTCACTTACCATCAGGTAGACTCAAGTGAACTAACATAATTATAACCTATGTTATAAAAAAACGTACTAAAACTGGGGGTTAGTATTTTTCGAAGTGACGTTAAATAATATATGCTGCAGCATTTTCAATTATAAATCAGAATGAACTAAGAATAATTAATAAATTAATTAAGGTACTCTTGCAAAATCTTAACTTATTAAAGTTTCTATTATAACTTTTACACTTACACTACAGTACGTTCATAAATATTATATTAGTTTGTTCACAAATTAGGTGCCGTAGAATAAATTTAAAAAATAAGAATAAATTTTAAAAATAACTGCAAATTATGTTTATATAATAATTATTTAATTTATAGTTATCCAGTACAATATTTTCTTTTGGATGGATTACAATACCAATTATTTTTTTTATGTACTTATTCTAAAATATTCTGCATGATTCTAGACAGATTTTCGACGTTAGCATCACAAGTGTAATTTTGCGTATTATTACAGTGACGTTTGTGGTTTTTACTGATCTAAATTGCATACTTGCATATATTCCTTTCAGGATACATCTGTGTTGACTTCATGGACTTTTCTATTGAATAGTAAAGTGTAAAATTGTCTCCTAATTGCTTTTTGAACTATTGCAACAAAGATATTTGAAGGTGTCACCTAGTCAAAACACGATATAGGAAGAGCTGCTGGAATATTGAAATTTCATCTAGGCCCGTATTCTCCATACATCTATTAGGTATCGAGTAGGAGATATCCGCATGACACCCCCTTGTTTAAATGCAGAACTGGTGTCATTTAGTTTTCAATTTATTAGAGATTGGCGAAATATTGACAATCGAAGCGAGTAGGAACATTCGGCCTCGCTCAATCCAAAAGGCAAGATTGGTTTTTTAATAAGATAAGGTATCTTACGTTTAAGCCGTGATCTCTATTGAAACGAGCTTCGAATAAATACGTTATTACATTCGTCACGGTATTCAATGCCATGAGCCAGATGTTGTTTAAACTCGATATGGAGATATTGAGCCGATATAGTAGCGACGTTTGAGTGTAGATTAGTCGGTTTCATATAACTACCAGCTTAAACTTTTTTTTAAAGGTAGCAAACCATGCTGATAATCATCGTTGACCAATTTTTGTGTTTCGGTTTGGAGAAGTGTGCTGCCGGCTATAATTATATACGAGGCGAACATCCTAGTCCTCAGGAGTAGGAACAGGGATATGTGATTAAATTTAGTTATGATTTTATCATATTTGTAGAAGGTAGCAAACGAGCATGCACTGCACATGGACATGAGTAATTACGTTGCGTTGCCACCACTGAGGACTAAGATGTCGACTCGTGTATAAGTATAGCCGGCAACTACACCTCTATAAAGCGAAACAAGAATTGCTTCACGGAAAATAATGAGAGTGGCGGTGGTGGGACCTCCCCGGACTACACTACACTAGTTCGACCATCTGGCAACAGATTCGGTAACTTTTCCGTAATTGGCGTTCTATAAAATATTCAATAAAATAAATAAGAACTAGGTAACAATTTTTAAACTACTACCTTTTTATTATTTATTTAACTCGTTAAAGTTATTCCTTCAACTCCAATTAATGGTTTTTATTTCAAAACTAATCAGAGAATCAGGCAAGTTTCTCAGAATCTTATTGTTTATCAAGTCTATTGTCGGAGCTCTGTTATCGTTAGTGATGTTGAAATGCCCGACAGACTTGTTTATCAACTAGATATTTCAAGAAAACGCGTTCAATTTGTTTTGAATCCTACAAGTTTAAATAAAATGTTACTGTTTTGTGTACTGTATTGTACTCGGGTCTTTAAATTTTAGTCTTTAATACAGTTTTAAGATGACTTGGAGTTTATATTAAAAATAATTTTGATTATGCGGATAGGTATTTTATTAAAGCGTATAAGTTTTTACGCCTTAACTAATTAACCTATTATCATGAAACTTTTTATTCAGATTATTTACCCAGAAAAATAATACTGAACCTGAGGGATAGTAAGATTTATAATAAATAGATGATAGAATTGTGTAATACCGCACAGTTTGGCGCGGTCAGAAGCTACTTTAGTTTATTTTCCGGACCACGGTATAAAATGTTTATGTTTATTCAACATTTATTAGAAAACATATCATTTTACTACTATCGTGTTCGATAGATTTTGTATTATGACGATAGTAATGACAGGCATTCGATACTATATCAGCAAGTGGACGAAACACTCGAGATATACTATATTATATATAACTATACTATATTAATATGTTACGTTCAATTTCAAGGCTAGTATATTTAGTTGATAGGGTATCTAAGGTACACTTAATAGGCAATAGCTATTATATATTCATGTTTTGGTAAATGATTCATTGTATGCATGATTTCCTTATTTCTTATCAATTTATCAGCTGCTTAACAAATACTATTTCCCACAAATAGTACTTTTGCAAAGTCATATATGCCACTAAATGTTGTTCTTCATTGAATTTGTCTATGCTAAGGGCAAAAAGAGGCAAACGGACGAAAGGATTTGACTATCGTATTGTTATTATACTGATGCTATCATCATAATTATGTGATGAGAGTAACAGTGTAATTACTGCGGGTAACAATGAGAAGAATTACCATAGTTCACTGCGATGGCCAAGCGCGAATTGGTAGACTTCACGCACCCTTGAAAGGTTTTTCAAAGTTTCTTAAATGTATAGGTTTCCTCACCATTTTTCTTCAGAGTAACGATTATGTCACGGTCATACTGAATTAATACATAATTTAATTAATACATAACTTAATATGTATATTTTATATAGACTTAGAATAGATCATACAGATTCAGTAAAGATACATACATCTGAACGGAACCCCAAATTTAATAAAACTTAATATTTGGCCACTCTACCACTCTATAAAGAGTACCAATTTTTTTATCGAACCAATCCACTGGCGTCATTGCGTCTGTATTGCTCGTTATAATAAAACCAGCGCGTCTGCTGATATTAATAAAGTAATTATCATAACCCAGTTCGAATGAGTCTAATGATGCATTTCAAAACTAATTATTCTGTTAAGTGCTTGTCCACTTTGATAGATACGAGTAACATGAGCATCGATCGCCTATCGGTCATTACAACGTCAACACTTCACAAAGGATGATAGCGGATACTATACTACATATATAATATCGTATACAAGTACATAAATGAAATTGAAATTTACGCAACATAAATATTTTTACACAACTCGTTAGTAAAACTGCATCGTTCGCTTTCAAAATTTTCCTTTGTGCATTTATACTAATTTCAGAACTGAATTTTGACTAATAATAAATTTGTAATTTTTTTGACTACTAATAATTTTGGATCTAATTAAAATAAATAGATATATTTATATTTCAAATTTAATTCATTGCGTCCCAGCCTGCGATTTTTCATAATTAGTCGAATGTATAAATTTGTTTACGTTATAAAGAATTGCAAAGACATAAAGTATCGAAGATATACATACATGCGTTAAAAAGGACAAGAAAGGCAAATACAAAACTATGTTCAAAGTAATGACTATCATGTGGTAGAACTCGTACAGCTCGATCGGAAAGTGACACCTTATAATCCTCCGTAAAACAATGCTTGAGACATATTGTGTTTAATTACTATTGATGTTCATGGGCAGCAGTGATCACTAATCATCAGGTATTTTTTTAATCGTCTATCGTATAAGGTAACAAACGAGCAGTCCACCTGATGATAAGCGGTCACTGCCGCCCATGGACACCAATGATCATCCCTACGTACGATTAAATCGTACTTGAGGTTGACCACACATGCTTTGCTACCTTTGAGGACTAAGATGTTCGTCTCGCGTTTAAGTATAGTCGGCAATCACGCCTGTCCAAACCGAATAAATTGCTTCACGGAGGATTATGAGGGTGGTGGTGGTACCTATCCGGTCGAGCTTCATGAGTTCTACTACCTGGGAAACCTGGTGGACTACATGCTCAACTACTATTACACTGACTTATCTATACTACTCGTATATTGTCGTTATTTTATTGGTTTCATACTATAAAAATGTGGTTATACAATAATGCTTACACTCCAGTGATTCCCGGCAAGTACATGCCCCGGAAATGTTCTAACACTGTTTTCTAGAACAACATGCATTCGCTTTCAAATAGAGCTGTCTAGTTAATAGGGCTTCGAAACTATAACGCTTATAGAAAAATCCATTAGTAGACTTATTACGCCCTTATACAAAGTAGAACAACTCGCAAATTAATTCTAATGTTAGCTACATTAAACATTAATTCTTAATGAACTTCGTTTAAAGTATTCATGAGTGAAATAAATTAAGCATAGATTTAATAAGCAAGCCAAATTAACGTAATCAAGTATTCATTTCATTTAGTAATATATAAATATATAACGCGTTTAATTGTAGTTAATTTGAGCACTAGTCAAGATATTTATTTAATACAGTTGTTTACGTTTTAAACTTCTATTTGCATCACAGTCAGTCCCACTGTTATTTCTTTTGCACTGCTTTCAATTCTCTCTTTCCCTCTCCCTTAAATAATTTTAAACCATCGTCCACTACGCTGGTCAAGTGTACGGATTTATTATACAGACCTTTGAGATTTTTTCAAAATGTTTCAAGCGTCGCCTTACGAAGTTTGTTTTCATCGAAGGTAATAATTTCTAATACGCGCATAAGTAAACTTACTCATAACTGCCTGCCTATAATTTGAACTCCGAACACCCGGCGTAAGATGTTGGAATCTTAACCATTAGGCTATACGACTGCTAAGTTATAACTATAAACAAACATTTCTTACATGCAAAATACCTACTATCTAACTTGTTAGTATACAAAAGGGTACTCAGTTGTTACCCAAGCATGTGAATGCATGTTTCTAAGTATCGGTACATGTACACAAATACAGGTGGGCGATCCATTGATATTCACATCAGTTCCAGATATTCAGGTGAATAGGTGACCCTGTTGAGGATTTGGCATGCATTACCCGTGGGTTGGATAAAGCAAGTAGACTGAGGGCTATTGAATGGGGATGAAAATGGATGCATAGATCTATCTTGACATCGCCTTTCGTAGATCAATTTTAACCGTCTTCAAAAGAAAAAAGTTCGTTATTTTACTTTTTTTTTTTTTTTATTGTGAAAAGGTAGCAAACGAGCATCCATTCCACCTGATGGTAAGTGGCCACTGCCGCCAATGGACATCAATAATCATCCTCAAGCACAAATAATTCAGAGATACCT
>DWNR01001828.1:0-14222 GCA_018250455.1 Polygonus leo | reverse complement strand
GTTTCGGTATGGAGAGGCGTGGTTGCCGGCTATACTTAAACGCGAGGTGAACATCTTAGTCCTCAGGGGTAGCAACGTATGTGTGATCAAACTTAGGTATAACTCAATCGTACTTGAGGATGATTACCGATGCCCATGGGCGGCAGTGGCCACTTACCATCAGGTGGACTGCATGCTCGTTTGCTACTTTTACACAATAAAAAAAAAGTACTGGAAGACTTGGATTCGGATGGCTGTTATACATAATGCCTTATTTACATTATATACATTATCAAATAATAAATATCATAATTTATAATAACGCTGACCTATTATAATAAGGCTGATTATAACAAGGCTGCTATAAGTAATGAGCTATTGAGACTTTTACAACTCATATTAATAAGTTTACAATATTTTTTAAAATATTACTTGTTTTTTATGTTTGTAAGTTTTTTGTTTGTGTGTCCTTTCATTTCAGTCTTGTTTTGTATCTATGCAAATTGAAATATTTGTAGTTGATGCTGTTAAAGTGATGAACAAAAGTGAAAAACTAGGACGAGTTGGGGCAATCCAGATACTTTTCAACATTTTCCACCCAAATGTGCAAAAAAAACAGCATGCATGTGTTTATTACTAGCTTTAGGATAGACTAAATATGTATACCTTTTTTTTCAGCTCCATGTTTATTTTTTACATATTTTGTCTGTTTTTCATGTATGTAGGATAATAAAGACTTATAAAAATACAAATATTAATATAAATAGGATGTGTACGGTAAAGTTATGGTTACGGGACTAATTTCTGGTACCAGATTGGAAACTTGTTCTTGTAAGATATACAAAATTTTAGATGTTTAATTACGATGTTGAATTTTGTGAAGTGTATTTTTTATATCTAAAATTTTAATAATGTGAATAGAATTTCTATCTACGAAATTTATTTTGTTGGAGGTTTGAAAAAATATTACATCCTCACATAATTATTCGTAAGGTCATCTTTGCTGTCATGTCATGGTCGCTGCAGCGAATAAAAATCTATTTAAGCTGTGCTAATATAAACCAAAATATATATCGTGTTGATTAGTTAATAAGCTATTTAATGTTCTCCTTTAAATGTTTAATTCTCTCGTTCAAAGGGGGGATTCATTGGCGAACCCTCTGGTATAACAAATGTCAATAGACAACTGTGTTCATTTACCATCAGGTGGCCAATTTGCCTTATCGCTAGGTTAAGTCATAAAAATGTCGATTCAGTCAAATATCAAAATTAGCAGGAATTACCTTTTGTGTATTATTATGGCGTATATAAAGATGATTGTTGACAGAGAAATTGGAACTAGGTTCAGTTGCTCCATATTCTCAAAGTCTTGGTCGACGAATTATCTATTGCCCTATACTAGAGTAGTTGTTATTAGACTTGTGTGTTTGTCATCATAAAATAAAATAAAATAATATTCAAAGTAATGAGACAATATTTATGTGTGTTGTATATTTTTAGAATGTAAGCTTGTTTGCTATCTTTATATGATAAAAAGCTAATGTCCTTTATGTATTTTATATAATATTTCAAATTGTAAAAAAATAATATTTTAAATAAAATTTCAACATTTTCTTTTGTTTGTATAACTCTCCTACTCATTATATGTGTTATGAAAACTCTGTTATTTACAATTTTGAAATAAAGTATAGATAAGTATTTAGGTACTTATCTACTGGAATGCTGGAATTTTCTGATTATGTTATGTAACTCAGAAAAAAAATAAAAATAAACTTTTACAGCGTATGGCCCCATTTATTTACGTGTAACTATGTAATTTGCCTTTTCACAAAAACATTTTATACAAGATATCTTTATATGTACAACATTTCTTAAATATATATCGGTTAAATCATTGTTAAATTGTCGCTAGAACGCGTAATAAATTGTAATTTCCAAATATTTAACGACGATCATGTTTTCAGTTGTCACACCTGTCGCCGGGAACGTGAAGGGAGAGTTACATTTCATACAAACGAAAAGCGGGCATCTACAACTGATCTATGATTCGTATATCTTCGTGACGGACAGCGTGCGCAGCGGCCGCACCTTCTGGCGGTGCATGGACTACAACAGGCGGTGCCGCGCCAGAATCACCTCCAAAAATAACATTCTGAGGATAACCAATCCGGTCCATAACCATCTAAACAATCATATGCAAAAAATCACCCGCAAGTATGACATGGGGCACGTCGTCACCTGCCCCTCCGTATGACCTCGGCGTGTGCGTAGTGCCGAGTAGTGCTTTATAAACTTTGTATCGTTTTAAAATAATTTGAGTGTCAATTTCAATTGTAAGCCTAATCTTTAATCATTGTACATATCGTCTTACTTTTAGTATGCTATTTTTTAAATTGTGTTTTTAATTTTGAATTCTGAATGATTTGTTTCTTGTTTTTCGAAATAATGTAAACGAATAAATCTTGACGACTTCGTAGATCCAATCGGACGTAGCTGTAAGATTATTAGGTAAATCTTGAAATGAATTGTGATCGATAACAATAAAGCAATTTTGACATAAGGTATATTTGTCGTTATTGTTGAGGACGTAGTTTTGAGGTGGCATGACGTGACAGGGTCGGGCGGTGCGGCGGAGGTGCGGTACACGGTGACGCGGCGGGGCGCGCCGTGCCTCATGCTGGACGGGTTCGCGTTCGTGGTCCGCAAGCGGCGGGGCGCGCGCGTCTACTGGACGTGTCGGAACCGCGGGCACGGCTGCAGGGCCCGCACGCTCACCATGAAGGGAGAGCTGACCACGGTGGTCGGCAGGCACAACCACGCGCCCGAAGAGCCCGCCGCCGACCAGCACGCCAAAATAGAGAGTCTTATAGAAATGATCTCCATTGAAAACTAATTTTATCTGATACATTTATTATCTTTACATTGTTAATAAACCATTCCCAAATTTAATGTAATAGGATACACTGAATATGTAGAGAACAAAACTTAGCATTATTCTGCCAAATAAACAAGTAACGATCTTGTTAACATAACTTGTGTACATACATACTTACTTATGCTTACTATGCATGTTTATCTGAAACTCGTAATGGTTCAACCGAGAAACGGTTAGTGACGACGTCGACGTTTTTCAGTTGAGTTCGTGATATCGAATCGGGGGCGACGTCACATGCGGCTCGGCGGGTTCTCGTTTTACGCGGAGAAAGTTTTCCCCGAGAAGAGCAAGGTGCGGTGGCGGTGCACGCGGCGCACTTGCCGCGCATACGCGCACACCTTGCACGACCGGATCTTCGCGCTGAGCAACGTGCACTCGCACGAGCCCCCGACGACGCCCGTCAGCGTGCTCGCGACCGCTCACCGCGTGCTCTCCGCTGCGTCGCTCACGGCTCAAGCCAAGATCGATGATTGATTGAGGAAGCACGCTCAATTTCGTAATTTTTGTTAGCGAAATGTCGAGCTTAGTTAATGTTTTACATTATGTTAGTTTAAATGCAGGCATTTAATTTTGTCCGATGTCATTATCAACTTTTGTAAGCAGGAAGAAATGTATGCATGGAACTTGAAGTTTTAACTTGATTAATACGCTTGTCTGAAATAGTTTTAGGCTAATTACGAGTATTATTGATATTATTTAATGTCACAGCTTTATTTATATGATTAGGCTTTATTTAGTGTGCCGGGTATTTTTTTGACTGATTTATAATGTTTTTTTTTCTATTAGTCGTCAACACCAAGATATGATAGTATATGGCATCTATTTAATTATTCGTTGATCCGCAATTTTGTGGCTATTGGAACGACACCTATTTATTGAAACGCACAGATAGGTATTAAAAAGGGGTTTATGAATGGTAAAGGTGGACTCTAGTCACTATGTAGTAGTGTAGTGTATCTGGTTTCCCCGTCTACTATGCTCGGTATGAAGTAATAGGTATGAAGACTGAAGAAAATGACTTTGTAGGATATTCGAGTGAAAGGCGGAAAATTAATTTATTATATTAAATATAATTTTATTAAAATTTTAATACTATATTATTTCAATATATGTTTTATACAATATTATATCATGTCTAGTCTGTTCTTGTTAATTATTTTTGCTTGTATAATACTTTATTTTTTATAAGAACGGAAAAGGCGGAAAGGTTTATATGCTTTAATTTCAGTCAGTGTTGGTATTATATGCTTAGGCTTTTCGTGTACGTAATTTGTATATTTGATATTTTTAGCGTTTGTAAAATGTAAATCAGAAAACCTGGGTCAATACAATTCAGTTTCAAGAAATCTTTAAATGTTGCCTGAGATTATTTACTGTTTATCAATAATAGTTTTAATTAGGGTACGTCTTCACGTTGGTTGTACAGAATCATGAAATTGCAGAAAGATTTCAGCTCTTTTTTAAACATACAAATGTGTCCCAGACAAAAGACAATTGTGAAATCTTTTTTTGGATGTATTAGATGCAAGTATACAAAGAAAAAGACAAATGATCTAGTTGGTTATATCTACAGGCTTTTACCTTGCGGAGAATTAATACGAATATCTATATAAAATTATCTATATATTATCTATATAAAATTATGTGCTGTGTTAATTTTTACGATTTCATTTAAGTTATATTGCTTACTTATGTGTATATTTTGTATTTATTTATTTTCCTCTTACCTACTTATGTTAGTTGGTAACAATCTAGTCATTTTACGCTCAGCGATGATGAACGAAAATTGTATTTTTACGTGAAAACAACATCATTTATTAATTTATTGTAGTAAGTACTTAGTATAAATTTTAGCATAATTACATTCAATAACGTTATTTATTTGTATTTTAAGTGAACTTTTTAGCAATAATTAGATACATTACACAACACATTCTACTTTGTTTTACAATCGTATAATTTTGATACTAGTTTTTTGCATTATAAGCGATCATCAAATAATAAAAAGTATGCATTTATTAATTAAATATTGTTGTACATTCAGTTATATATTGAACGTTATAATTGTAATAGTGAGTTAGTAGAGCAACTATCATTTATTAATTCCTGTTCGCAGGTAACTTACCACAATACAGAAATGTTAAGCGTATCAGATTAAAATTGGTTATCAGAATGTAATGATACCATTTATATAAATTTATAGTTGTTTTATTTCTATTTACAGCGTACTTTGCTAAAACTGAGATAAGGAAATAGGTCATATGTGTTCGAATGGTCCAAATATTTTTTTTTTGTAGCAGAGAACGGTAACGAAAACTATGAATGGTTATTAAATATATTAAAAACGCTATGGTAAGTACACAGGTTCCCTGTGAGTTCTTTCTACAATGGTGTGGGTTTTTCAGAGCAAGTTCGGTTGTGCGTGGGTCCTGGCGGGCGGCCGCGGCTCTGGGTGCGCGGGCGCAGCTTCTACGCGGCGCACACCATGCGCTCGGGCATCGTGCGCTGGCGGTGCACCATGGGCGGGTGTGGGTGCAAGGCGTACACGCAAAAAGGCACGCTACACAAGCTCGTCGGCGAACACAACCACGCGAACAAGTGCGGGCGACGCACCCACAAGTACGCGCAGCCCGCGCTCGCAGTCAAACCCCACAACCAAACCCCCACCCCTACGCCCCTCCTCCTCCCCCGCATGCCGAGGCTAGATTTCGACAATTTCGACCCCAACGCGTGGATGGTTAGGTATTAGGTTCTTGTGACGATGGTAAAGACGATCTGGAATATAAAGTCGAGTCAGTTTGGTTTTGTAAAGTTAATAACATATTCTTTATCAAAAATGTACCTATTGATTACAAGTGCCAAGATGAAACTATAATTGTATATTTATATTTTCCATTTGAATGCCAAGTCTAAGTGGTCCTGTTTGAAATTAATATAATTAATGATTAGATAACGTTTTGTAACAGGCATAGTGATAATGTAGACAGAATCTCGTTGTAGGTACAAAAAACAGTCAATGAAGCAATCTTTTTATATCATTGCAATACATATTATATTAGATAGTTACAAAGTAATCGTAGATATTTAATGTGCCATAATTTTATTCTAGTCTTGTAAGTAATAAGTTTTAGCACGATCCAGCAAAGTGTGATTTATTTTAAAAAGCATTTCGGCTGTGTTCGTTATCTTTGTTGAATGTATTTTTTAAACCACTATACTATTGTATGAGAGGATTTAAGTAATAAAAAAATGTTAGATTTGAATGACGCAACTGTGGGTAATGAATTTTGATGGAAATTGTTTATGTATAAAATATTATAACATTTGAACATTGGTTAATATTGCAGAAGAATAATGTAGAAAAATTCAGTCAAAATGATGGATGGATGAGGGCATCCAGTCCAGTAATTTAAACAGACTTTATAAAATTCAATCTTTATTATTGTTTAGTAGTGAAAGTATGAGATGATTTTTATTTGAATTTATTAATTTACAGAGTTACCAATAATAAAGCTCTGCCGTAAGAGGTATTTTATGTATGCACGTAGAGACTTTCAAGAGTTTCATTCCAGGTTTCTTATTTAACAGGCCTTGCCACGTATTAGATTAGGTGGAAACTTTAATAAATTTCCAAGTTTATTTCGTACGTCCTAGTGGGAGACCTTTAATGGGAGTCTTGTTCAATTAGGGATAACTAACATTTTGTCGTTGGACTACTTCTATTCCATAAAAGTAAATCGTGAAACTCGCACCAATTAATGATCTCAATTTGTACGTTATCGTAAGTGCCAAATATTAGTTTTATACATATATTGTGTTGGAGTTCAGTGATGTCGTTATATTATAGTAAATGTAAGTTAAGAACGTTAGCGATACGTAGTCGAATATCTTTACCTTTCTGTTATTTAAATTTACTGGTCTTCCCTTTAAATGTTGTAATTTTTCGGTCGTTTAGTTTTAAGATGGTTATTATATTTTTGATTGTTTTCGTGTACGCGTCATATATAGTCAAACTTAATAAATTTTCGTGCTCACAATATGAAATTGATTATGTGCCAAGTACTAATTGCTCATTACGTAATTAGTGTCTCGTAGAGAAGAAATATTAAATGAATTTATATTTTAACGACTTTCTTACATATACCTTTATTTAATATATATTTATTTACGAATGTATGTTGAAATGATGAGCGGCGGTATGTGTAATTCTTAAATAAATGAGAGATTCTAATGTTTTTTATTTCATGACCCAAGCAGTACAGCACCAATTCCTTCTTTTATTTTATTTCCTTTGGTAACTTTAAGCATGTTTGCAAAAGTGCATGTTATCTTATTTAAAATCGACTACGGTAAAATTTTAGTCTTAGTCAGTTTTACATTAGACATTTTATGACATATTGTAACAAGAACATGTACTGAAATGTTCGTTTCTTTGCAGCCCGTTTCATCCGTGCAGGAAAAGGGCGACTGTTACTGCATCGCGGCTACACATTTCGCTTGAAAAACAACTTGGCTCACGGTCGCAAGCAGTGGTATTGTTCGTCGCGGCTGACGTCGCGTTGCCTGGCTGACGTCAACACGGAAGGTCCGGAGGGCTTCGAGCGCATCGTGCGCTCCCGCTACGCACACAACCACGCGCCGCCCAACGTGCGTCGCTTTGCGGATGGCCGCTACGTGGTGCGCACGCCGCACCAGAGCGGGCACCGCGCGCCCGCGCCGCTCGACCCGCACCACCAGCTGCTGCAGCTGCAGCACGCGCTGGCGCTGTACGCGGCCACCGCACACGCCACCGCAACCGCTAACGCGTCCGCCGCCGCCTCCGCGCCCGCCGGCACCGGCACCCAGCCCTCGCCCAACGCGTTGCCGCCGCCCGCGCAGCACACCACTCCGAACGCGAAGCCGCTGCTCGTCGACACGCCCTGTACTGAGGAGGACTAAGCGATTCTACTTCTCTTTAACTTATTTGTAAACCGACGCACGCGGCTCCCTTTACAATCGTCGTAATGTAGCCGAATCGTGACGAATAAATTTTCTACTATCATCGACGACGAATATCGACCGACAGATATTTTCGAATCTTTTTTGCACACGAAACTTAGCATAAATTTTATCTAGGTTACTTAGGTTAGATGGGGATTGGATGGAGTTTACTTAAAGATGGCATTGTTGGAATATTTAAGATGGTAATGAATGTAAAACCTCGTTTAAGGGAGAATTTTGATGTTGTGGTAATTGGAAAGTTACGACCACCAGTGGAATAAAATATACACCAGTTAACGAGGGTTTATATGCGTGACGTAATGTAGGTTAAGCGGTCTTTTCGAGCTCTATAATGTTATCCGTGTAGGTGTGGGTTATTTATGGATCGAATAGGTGGAGTGTAAGCGTAAGAATGTTAAATGTCTAAGAAATATTGAATGTATAAGAAAGCGGCCTTAAAACGTATGTTCACCTGTAGGACGACCGATGTGAGTAATCTTAAAAGCTATAAATGGATAAAATTGCAAAACAGCATCCATCTCTGTGCTATCACCGTGATTCGTGGGTCGTTGAGGAATGAGAAGCAGCAGGCAGAGTGCGATCACGGTTTGGTATTTCAGTCGTCCTAGGATTATTTATTCATGTATGGGACATTTAAGCGTTTTAAGGCCGGTAGTGGTGTCAGCACGTATTGATGTCGTATTGATGGTTTAGGTAGATGGTTAATATCCGGAAAAAGGGCAATTTTAGCGTTTGTTTAATACGGCTCAATCCATTCGGGCAACATCAAGGTACGTAGCGCTTGTCAGGTATTGGCCAGTGGTAACAGAGTGGGTAAGCACGCGAGGGGCTAGTTGGACTCGAGAAGCACCGTAACATAGGGTCGAAGAGCGATTGACACGGAGCGCAGAAACGGCCGGCGGTTCGCCGTCGGCACGCGTCGGTGACTGATTACGCGAACTCGTTTCGATGTTTAGCAATATAATGGATCCCTGGACTGTACTTAGAAATACTTTATTTATTTTGAGAAGTTTTAACTTTACACGTTTCAAGTATTGCTACTTAGAAATTAGAAGTCCGCCTCTATGTATAAGAATGCGCAGTAGACGCATGCGCTGATACATTCGAGCTCCCTGCCTTCGAGGAAGTGCTGTGTTCTTGCACGGCGAGCGCTATTCGAGGCGCGCATACTACAATCGATGTTATGCTCTTAGGATTGATTTTAAGTACTTAAGCTCAATCAACTACCTCTTCACTTTTTATACGGGTTTACAGATTAGTTTAATTATACAATTTTATATACACGAATGAATACTCAGAAGCTTTACTCGAGTAAGGTGTTTTAGGATAAGGGTAGGTTAAGCTAGGCTAAGGCGTTGGCGCGCCGGGGCGGTACTCCGCGCAGGGTCCGGCGTGCCTTCCTTTATTATCTACCTCTATTATTGAAACTCAACTACCTCTTTACATAGTTTTAACTCGTATTCGATGGAGTCCCGTCGAATATTTTAATGTAACTAGGCTCCTTTTGAGACTGTTGGCTAAGTATATTTTATTGATTGTTTTTTAAAAGATTAGTTTGTTGCTTGTCAAATTAATTTTTCAAATAAGATTTTAGCACACTTACGTCTAAGACTCTGGTTTAAGTACAAATTTTGACTAATTTTAATTGTTGTTTAAATTACTTAGTTTCTATGGGGTCTTTGTGTGTGTAGACGATATGACGTTTTGTTTAGGTTTAGTTAGATCGTGTCAAATAATATGTGTATATTGTAACGAACGAGTTTGCATTGTCGACAGATCTAGGTAATCGCAGGTTGAATGGTTTGTGGTAACTTATATTGGTATATAAATGATTAAATGGAATCGTTTTTAATATGTAATGAATAATAAATGTTTACTTGAAATTGGTGGTGTATGTATTATTGTAATATTTATATTATTGAAGCGTACTTGTAACCGTTTGACACGCTCTATTGTACCTGAAATACATCACATGCCAAATAACGATCGACTGGTGTAGCCGTAGCACCAGCTTGTAGATATGATATCACATTGTATCTTGTAACGCTTTTAATGCATAATATATAACCATATATTTAAAATAATATTATGTCAATTAAGTATGTACTTTTATTGGTTTTGTAACAAATTATCGACAATTAAGGTAAAGACAAGTGATTGTTTACGGACGGGATTCGCTTTTTGTATTAATTTTATCCATGTGAGAATCTCATAAGTTTTTCGAAATAAAGTATAATAACTTATGACGTATGAAGAACCCGGTTTGAATTAACGTTACTCACGCTAATAATGCGGGTTCAATTCCCAACATCTAGTAAAGATGTTGAACTTAACCGAAGTCATGAGTGTGAATGAATTTTCACTTGCGGTAAAGTTTCAAGGATCCTATGATGTGTACTATGGTGTGTGAATTGTACCCGCATGTGGCGTGGTGGACTAGTCTTTATAATTCTGAAAGCCACTGTTTCCAACAGTAATGGTTTTATGAATCTTTTGACGGCTGGTGGGACGGCTTCCGTCGAGAGACCCGACTGATCTGTCTTGTTGAATTTAACTATCTACCTCATTCACTATACTCGATTTATAATCAAGTTTCGATCATAGCGTAATTTTGTATTTACCATTATATAATAAGAATTTTTGGGTTAATGTACGGGGTATGTTTTGTGAAATATTAAAATTGTACTTATAAATAACCGCTAGTTTTATTTCTTTCGGTAATCCTATTGGATTGGTACTGGTATCTAGCAGGTGGTGGGTGTAAGGGACAATAAACATGCTTTAGTTGAATATATAAATACTGACGATTGTTTTTGTCGCAGGAATAAAGTACTTGAAGTCTCGTCGCGGGAAGATAATAATGATGGTGAACACGTTTCCATTTTGCGAGGAGTCCAAGTTGAGGGACAAGGTGATATGGCGCTGTACCTCGAAGAAGACCAACTGCAAGGCTCGGATCCACATGTTGGGCTCCAACGTGGTCGCAGTGAAGGGACTGCATAACCACCCACCGCGGGCCGTTTAGTATAAATTACGTTGGAACCACAAATTCGATTTGAAATAATGAGAATCCTATAATTCTAAAGTTCTGAAGCCTTGCCTTCGCCGTTTTAACTATTAAATAACCAACTAGATGCTCAATATTAATTTATCTTGAGGACAAGGTTGTGAACGCAATAAAACGATATTAACGCGCGAATCAGTAGGAATTTGTACTTATTCGTTTGGATTTTTTCGGTTTTAAGGTATTATTTGTATAAAAGACTCATATTAGCTGTGTCAAGTATTATTGAACATTTTTCACAATCTGTTTATAATTCTAAGCTTCAATAATATGGCTCTAAACTATAATTAAGTTGCGTTGCAGTCAGCGATTAATTCTAGCAAATATGACAGTATAAACATTATGTATCATCAAATCAGATGTATTGCAGTGACACTGCCAATTACACGTATATGTATATTATTTAAAATGTTATTAATGTGGCAATAATGATAAAATGAAATGGGACATTTAATATTAATATTTTGAGACTTGAGACAATAATTTAAGTATTTATGTGGCGACATGTTGCTTACGGCATTCCACTCGTAGCGCTCTGCAGTGTTTCGCTTGAGGTGCTTACGCGTTATTTCCGTATGTTTGTTTGTTCATAGTAATCAAGTTGAACTTTGTTATATGTATACACTCTTACATTCGAACGCGGAACTTATTCAAAATTAAGCTAGCGTAGTAATATTCCAACTATGTGATTTAATGGACAATAAAATTTGTACCTTTATCGTTAAGTGATCAAAAATATTATGTTACGTACTTATGATATTAAAATTAGATATTTCGAATTGATATATATATATATATATATATATATATATATTTAATCGACGTTGACGCGATATCAAACGAAGTGCCTTAAATGCCTTAAATGGGACCATTGTCAATTTTTAGTATAACCATGTACCGAACATTCCTTATAAAATTTTACTTCGGCTTTACTATTATACAATACTTATGTAATTAGATTTTGATATTTTAATTATATATTAAGTCTTCGTTGATTTTATGAAGAGTATTACTCGTAAGATTTAAAGATTAAATATAATGTTAGTTATATGGCGGTATTTTATTTCTGTAATTTGTACCGTGAACATTTTTATTTACTTCTATTTCAGGTGGATAGATTAATGAAACATGTGATGTATTTAATATTGTGTTCTTGCGTTAGGTGGAAAGGCTAAAGCGAAAGGCAAAACGAGAGAGGTCCCCGAATCCGACGAAGCGCAGTTTAGATTCGGTAAGGGTGGTCCGCAGGAGCCGGTGATCCTGACCGGGGACTTCACATTTAAGAAGGACCGGGAGTTTCCTAATGGGAGAACTCGTTGGCGATGCGCACACGCATCTGGCACTTGCCGGGCGAACATATACACCATTGATTCGGATGTTGTCTTTATGCATGATAAACATAATCATACTTAAGCTAGCGATTATAGCTGCGATATATACCTACTATGGTTTTGCTGCTAATGCAGATATTTTAGATTTGCCATCTAGTACAAACAGAGTTCTACGTTTATGGTTAAAATTTATTCGGTACACAGATCTGCATATTCTGGATTGCAAGAAAATTATTCTAAAATCAATACATGCGTTAGAAGTCAACAATCTTGTTTATGCAAGATAGTTTTGTTAAGTAATGAGGAATATTGTTTACTCTCTCCATACTTATTTAATAAAATATGGATCGGGATATCCAGGATAGATGCATACTCTTTAATTATAAAGATGTCAATTCTTTAAAACATGAACCTTGTAATTATGACTTTCGAATATTCTTCTGTGATTAACGTGAACTCTAGAATATAATATTATTAGTCAGATCTGAATTCTATAATTTTATTTTGTTCTACAATGAATATTTCTATACTTTTTTACAGGTTATGTAGTGTAGCTTTTTATGGCAAATAGATTACAGAGAGACTGTAAGTTTTGCAACATTATCTTGTAGTAAATAGTATTCCACTTTTTAAACTTATTACATAAACGGGGACTCTTAAGATTTTAAATTAGAAATATATATCTAGAATAGAGAAAAAAAATATCTCGGAAAATATTAATTTAAGAAAATGTGTGTATTGTGAAAATGAATAATGAATGTGATATATAAACATGATAAACTATAAGACTATGAGAAAAAAATGTATTTTTGAAAAGGTTTTGCATACATATACATTTGATTAGATACCATTAGCGTGTGTGAACAAGTAGCGTGAACACTAGCAGATAGTTTTTCCGTATCTAGAATATATTTTACTAATTTGCATGCATTTAAATGATAGAAATCTAACTGACTATCGAAGTACCTGTAACCATATTAATGTTTGATAGAAATTAGTGGTCAGCCTAGTTCCTATAGATGGACGAACGTCATGATGATTATTTATGTATAATTCTTTATAGTGTTTAGTGATTTTTGTAGCATTTTTCGATAATTATTTGGAGTCTGACATTTTTACCTGTGTTTTAAGCGAATGTAGTTTATGCTTGTAGAGCTAAATATTTATTCTTTCATATATTAACAAATCAAAACACATTTTAAGTTCTCAGTGCTATCGAGGTATAGGGGCGGCTGAGGTCTTAAAAGTTAACTGTTGAATACAGATGTTCTTTAGAAAAAAATATGTAATTGAAGCAACAAATGAGCTCGTAGACCATATTGATAATCATGTGATTACTACAGAATACTGAATTAAATCACAAATGAATGTTGGCTCTGAGAGTCAGATCTAATATTCCATATAACTATTTATGTTTAAAACACTGTTTATACCACAACATAATATTCTAATCAGAAACAGAATTGCATTAAAATATAGTGGTTATTGTGGTTTTGTGCGTGTTGGTGACCATTGTATATGAGTTACTTCATAGAGGAATGTTGCTACTCTGGGATTCGTATTATTAGTGGTTCTTTACGAAATGAGGTAGTAGTAGGTGCCATCTTAAGCTCAAGTTACATCTACAAGTGAGACATTACTTGTAAACTTTTCTTGTCAAGATTGATTCAACTGACAGAAAGAATCTCGACGATGTAAATTATTTTGAAATTCCTGAGAATTAGAAATAAAAATGCAAATTTGGAAATCTCCCTATCAGACATATTACTATTGGATTACAAAAAAAAGACATGTTAAACATTTTAAAAACGTAGGTAATGACCAAATATGTGCCTATCAGTTGCAGCTTGAGCATTAAGGAGGATTTCTGCGAGGTTTTGAAAGTACTAAACAGAATTTCAGAAAGGTTTTA
>DWNR01001827.1:0-14222 GCA_018250455.1 Polygonus leo | reverse complement strand
ATGGACATCAGTAATCATCGTCAAGTACGATTGAGTCATACCTAAGTTTGATCACAGATGCGTTGCTACCCCTGAGGTTAGTCCTCAGGGGTAGCGTTAGACGTTCGTCCCGCGTTTAAGTATACCCGGCAACCACGCCTCTCCATACCGCAACACAATAAATTGCTTCACGAAGGATTATGAGGGTGGCGGTGGTACGGTCGAACCGGTCGAACTAATTGAGTTCTACCACCTGGCAATATGGACCTAATTGTGTAGTTGCCAGTTGCCACATACAGAATTAAATCCTGCTTGCACAGTTAGGTCTTATTTACACAATTAAGTTCGACTTACACAATAAGTTCCACTAACACAATTAGGTCCTATTTAAACAGTTAGGTCTTAATTACAACAAATGTAGTCAACAATCGCTCGAGACGCGCATCGCATCATGTGTATCGCGTCTACATCGACGACGGTGGAACAATTACCTTAATCTGACAGAAATCTTCAGAGGAATTGGTGGAGCGAAGCGTTCTTGTTTACGTAAGCGAGATTTAGCTCGTTATTAAAAATGTTCATCAGCCCGTAAGGATTACCAAGTTGTTTTACGGAGCGAATGAATGGATGGACCGGATTGGGATCGTAATTAATGATTCGACTGATTCGTGGAAGAGGTTGCGGATAAGTTAATTTTGTAAAGCGGAGACTCAAGGTTTTATAGATACGTCTTAGTAATCTAAATTTTAATAATAGGTTTATGTATTACTAGCTGACCCGCGTAACTTCGTTTACGTCATATTAGAGGTGCTTCGCTCCTATTGGTCGTAGCGTGATTTTATATAGCTTGTAGCCTTCCTCAATAAATTGTCTATTCAACACAAACATATTTTTTTTAATTCGAACCAGTAGTTCCTGAGATTAGCTCGTTCAAACAAACAAACTCTTCAGCTTTATACTATTAAGTATAGTTATAAGTATAGCTACCCCGTATCATGATGTTTATCCACACTAGTTTATCAAACCAATTATCGATTTAAATGAAATTTTGTATAAATATGTAACTTAGAGCAATTTGTGAGACATCCTGTCTCACAAATTGCTCTTTTTGACTCGAGAAGTGACTGTTGTGGACATTTCTGGAAATGCGGGATTACATTCCCGTATCTAGTCTTAGTCTACATGTTTAAAACGCCATTCGCCCACTTACCTACTCACTGACTTAACATGAAATATCGAGTACAAAGATACTATATCACCTTACAAGCTGTAATTCGGCAAATAATAAGTTTATAGATAGGAAAAATAAGTAAGATTTTTCTGACAGGGGATAAAATTACCAAAGTTGCTAAGTTGAAATGAAAGCCATGATCAATCATGTAAACAAATAAAAAAGTAAAAAAAAAACAGATGGTAATACTAAAAATATAGATTTTGTTTTTAAGCGGTTTTATTATTCTTTGCGCTGACATCAAATTTCATTGGATTAAACGTTACGTTACGACACGTTAAATATCAATTTTCAGGTTTCACTCAAAAATATTATTCATATCTGTCATAAAACAATTCACCAACAAATTGATTTGATAAAACAAAAAACTTCGATCGGCGATGTTCGTAAATCCGATCGCTGCCGAACGTTGTATTAAATCGAAAAAGCAATTGTTTAATAATAAAATTACCCATTTTTTATATATACAATAGCCTAAAATTTATCTAACTAAAAGACTGAGACAGATAAAAGTAAATAAAAATATTTTACAAGATTATTTTTTTTAATATATAATTTAGGTGGAAAATGGGCAACCCATCCACCTCCTGATGGTAAATGGCCTACACCGTCTAAGAATGTGTGTATTGATTACCTTAAAGACAATTTAAGTCCTACTAGAAATCACCCACACAAGTTCATTTCCACATCTGAAAACTGAGGGTCGTCTCTTGTATAAGTGTACCAGGCAAGCCTTCCCGAACAAAACGCAAACTGCCAAAAAACAACTACTGCACGAGCTACCACTTTGGATGTATGTGAAATCACATGTACCATTAATGCATAAATACTCGGTTACACATACAAAATTCACACGATACTGTACTCTCTGATAACCCACGTGTAAAGGTCTCTGATAACCTTCGACAGAGGAAACTCTTGACTCCATATATTTAAAAACCTTCCCGAACAAAATGGAAATTGCCAAGAAGTACGAGGTACCACTTTGGATGAATTCTATATGTCTCACCTCATTATCCTATTCCTATTATCATTAAACAATAATCACGCAGTGCATTCGGGGTAAAGATACTGGGTAACAAGAATCGTTCAAGAACCGTTAACAAAGTTTGACACTCACCAACAGATGGCGTTACTTGCAAAGCCGCGAGTGCAGTCCTCGCGCACGCGTGACGAATTGGAAGATCACGCTTGATTTATTCTATCCTCCCAAACACACCCGGAGATAATTTACAAAAGAGCCGTTTACTGTTATAAAAGATACGGGGTAATGTGATAAGAAATTGTTATAACAATAAATACTTTTAAGCAATAAAATTGTAGCGGAACGTTAATTTAAAAATGTAAATTTGACAGCTGTCATATTTGAGGCGGGTGTTTTTGGTATTCTTGGTTACTCTAGAGTGCTAGGCTTGGATATTAATAAATATTTTATACGAAAAAAATCATTGTAACATTGTGATTTGCATTTTTTTTACATATTTCCCTTTGCTATAAGACATATAACAAAACTTTAAAATGTCACAATTCGCGTCTGATTCAAAAGTTCACCATATATTATACAAAAATAAATTCATGTCACTTTGAGTAACATTTTGTTAAGTCTGAAAATTACGTTTCTTATTCTCGTAAAAGATAAAGACAGTAATTTTTGTAAAATTTATTATTTTAATAATTTACGTAATCCTCATCTAATTAGAGCGAAAAATCGTCATATAGAATTATCCGTGTCTACTTCTTACTATAAAAAAAAATCACAGAAATAAAAAAAAAATATCCTAATCTCAACCCAGAAACCTGCTCCCATCAATCAACACCGCGGGTTCCTCAAGCCCTCTAAATGTATGATAATGAACTGTACCCATTCACCAGTGTATTGTTCCGGAAAATTGAAAAATACGCCTAATATAGCATTCATGTATTCATAAGTAGGTAATACGGATGGTAGAGGTAATGTTTACCATATTTTCGTGGGATATTATTGAGTATTGTTGTTAATTTGCTTATGGTTAAGTTATTTCCGGCTGCGTACTGAATCGTTTAAGGTTTTGTATAAGCAATTTATCTGTTTTGTTTAACACCGTATCTCACGGTACTTTTTTATCTAATAAAGGTAGCAAACGAGCATGCAGTCCACCTATTGGTAAGTGATCACTGCCACCCATGGACATCAGCAATTATCCCCAAGTACGATGATATCATACCCAAGTTTGATCACCGACGCGTTGCTAACCCTGAGGACTAAGATATACGCCTCGAGTGTAAGTGTAGCCGGCAACCACGCTTCTCCAAACCGAAATACAATAATTGCTTCACGGAGGTTTATGAGGGTGGCGGTGGTACCTCCCCGGTCGAACTAAACAAGTTCTACCACCTGGCACCTGGTACTGCTTGTAGAAATATAATATAATTTAACTTACTAAACAATAATAAATAACTAATAAGTTAAATACTAAACTTATTGACTTACCTAATGTTTTAGGAATACGCAAACAAATATTTAAAAAACGTAGTAAAATATTTAATTTATAAGATTTTGATTAAAAAAACTAACAATCTATAAACAAAAAGAAAACTTATTTTAGAAAATAATAAATAAAGATAGCGGAGGCAAAAAAGACAAACAGCAAACCTCTAAAAACTTAACTCCGCTATCCGACAACAGATGGCGCTGCATACATGTCTAAATCACACGACAGAACAAAATCATGTAAATTAGAAAAACATGCCACACAAGTTGTAAAAGCACATTTGAAGTTACTAATTTACATGAGTGCAACGCTCAATGTACAAACAGTTTAATTATTAAACGTCACAGTACTAACCAGCTCGTTATAGCTATACAGTAAGTATTTGGCAGCGACTGGCGGACATCTGTCCTGCCGAAATTGGGTTAAACATTAATCATCTCCTAATGATTACGTTTCACCACCACTGTGGGAAAGAGTAGCCGAAATCAAATAAACACGTTTTGGTAATATATTATTGTTATTATAGAAACGAGCACGCCGTCCATCGAATGGTAAGTGGTCACTGTCGCTCATGGACATTAGAAGTCATCCCCGACTGAATTGTACCTGAGGTTGACCACAGAATTAAAGTTCTAATTTAGATGGAACACTGTTGCTTCTCAAGACTAATACGGCGGTTCCTGATATGCAAATTGATAAATAACTGCTACGCGGAAACAGTCGATGAGGCGGTGTTGCCGGAGGTACTATGTAAATAATATGGTTTACCACTTCGTTTAAATTTTCTTTGTACTTGTATTGTGATTTTTTGTTGTACATGTTTGATCGCATTTAGCCATTATATTTCTAAATATCCTTTTACTATCCAAATATTATATCCTCTTAAACATCTTTCTCGCTCAATACAAATATAGCGTAAACCGTTTTAGAGTATTTCAATTATGTACATTCAGGACCTAATAAGAATTAAAAAGATGGAGCTTACTTACTCTGCCCTATTTTTAGCTTAAAAGCAGCTTAAAATAGATTACATATTTATAAATCTAATCTGCAGACGCGGATTATGTTTCGCTAATGTTATATGTTTTTATTTAATTCATTTATTCTATATACATATTTCATGTCCTTTTTTAGAAAGTTTATTTGAAATTACATCAAACCTCCGCTAACTGAAGAAATTTGAAGTTTAGTTAGATTATTCTTCATTTCTTCAAGTTTTATTCAGTAATGAAGAAGAGATGACACAAACAACTTCATTAGGTGGCTACATCGTATCTTCTTGTTTCTCCTAATCTATTCTAGGTTTTGGTGCGTGTTACTATTTATCTTCTGTCACTGTTTTACTAGTTTGTCACTTTTAGTTTCTTCGTTAGCAATTTTAAACATTATATTTTTTCTTTACCTACCATATGTTCTCTCCCAGACTAACACCTTTACGCTTAACTAAGACTTCTTTATTTTAATATTTGCCTTTTAAGTTTTACTACAATACAACATAAGAGATAATCTGTTTTTGCTTCCCTAACAATATTTTCTTCTAGACTGTTGCTACGCTTAAATCACTCTCTCCTTTGATCGCTATTTTTACAAAGCTAAAATTGTTTTTGGCTGAGTTATCACTGCGTATTCTATTTTTGTGATCACTAAATTTAATGCGCCGTCTCTTTTAAATAAGCGTACTTATGATTAACCCGATTCAATTCCATAACAGTGTTGCATAATTGGTTGAATATTATCATCACTTTTATCTATAATTTTATAAACAGTAATAATTTGTTCAATCCGAACCGTACGTAATTTACAAAATGAACGAGGGTTGAATAAGTTAATTAATGGCTTCGTATACTGGAATGCACGTATTTTGTTTAATATATTATTATGTAATTAACTATTAATGAATGAATGGTCATTAAAAATGTGTGACAATAACTATAATGTAGATGTCATTTATATTCATTAGCCGTCTTCTGTTAACCGTTACGCCCTGTCACACCAATATGACACGCAGAGGGTATTATTGGATTTGATTCCCGACCTACAGATATATCAATGATGTGTTCAGATTCCTAGTCTTATTGTAATACATATAGAAAGGCCTAATTTGACGTGTAGCAATGTAAGAAAATGATATATTACAAATACCTGTATGCTAGATATTACGATAAATAAAAAGGACTAAAGTATTGAAATGTCATATATAATTTTTGCATAAAACCATTACACTATTGGCAGTAGGTATGGAACCTTCCGTCCACACTTATTTGCGTTTCAAAACTTTTTTCTCAAGTAGCGTACAAAGAACAAGACAGAGACACAGACAATTGTGTGTTCTTTATATTTACGAATAAAACACCTTTTATAGACCTATCAAATCCAAACGACACTCAGTTTTGTACTAACTCGTGTAAGAACGTAATAAACAAAACAACCATAGAAAGATATGGTCTTTAAAAAACGATTTGTGTCATTTTATGCCTTTGCTCCATCATAAATTGGTAGCGATTAACGCTTTCATCCCTTGCTTAGCTGCTTCTTTCGCGATGTTTTTTTGAAATTCATTTTTATTCTATTTTATTCTATTCTGCCAGAAATGGATCTCAAAAGCAGCGCCATCTATTGGGTACAAAACGTTACGCTTGCTAAAAAGAAGCATTCCTCTTGCAAGCGTATCCAACAGTTCAATCAAAAATCCGTCGCAATCGGTTGAGCGCTTACAGAATGTGAGCGATTTCGAAGATTTGACAATATTCTGAAATTCGATTGCATCGCCGCATACTGGGAATAATATACATCATCCAGAATAAAAAGAACGGTCTAATACAGTACTGACAGGCAGCCCAGTTTTAACTGTAGGGTTCCGTTGATAAGATAAGTTAAGACCTATCCCTAAAAGCGGACGAATTCGCTGTTTTATCTCCACGATGGTAAGACACATCCTTAAAACGATTTGTATATTTTTATGATAGTACAAGTATCGAAAAAGCGAAAGTATTTTGTTTTATGTCGTATTAACTTTAATGATTTACTCAGCTATAACTTTTATCGATTGCCACGCTATGCTATCACCAGGTGGTAGAACTCGTGTTGTTCGACTGGGGAGAAACCACCGCCCTCCAAATCCACCGTGAAGCAATTCTTGTGTTTCGGTTTTGAAGAGGCGTGGTCGCTAGCTTACACACGAATGAACATCTAAATTCTCAGGGGTAGCACCGCTGTGGTCAAGCTCAATTACGATTCAATCGTACTTAGGGTAATAAATGTTCACGGTTGAAAAACACAAGAATTGCTGCACGGAGATTGCATAGTTAACTACCTCACCGGGTACCGTTTACGAATCCATCTATGGCATCTACCAAATCAAAACTAGATATCTAACCCTGACACTTCGTTTTGTAATTTTTTTTCACGGTAATGAAAAACTTGTTACATCTGTATTAAAAACTTATTGGCGCTATCAGTGTAGAAAGCCCATCAAAGTATGTTAATTATTACTTTCGAAATTCAATTTACCTATTTATTCTCTTAAAAATACAAGTACTGGTCCAAGATCCGAATTAGAAGCGACCACTCATCTGTTTAATGGATAAGATGGATGTGAAATATAGTATGGTAAAAAAATAAATATATGGGTGAAAAGTAATAATTTGGATCTTACCATATGGACGGATATAGCCGTCTAAACTACGAACTACCGTAAACCAACATTCAAAACATGTACGCCGTCATCTAAATACCAAACGCATACGAATACATTTTTATTCCCGTCCATGCATTTGAATCCGATAGAATTTCAAAACATGCTTTGACGTCGGTTATTTTAATCGTAAGTGTATTTGTTCAGGGTATATTTGAGTTGCAACGGACCTGCACGGCATCTTAACTATTTCCCCCCAAATTTCCGGTTAATTTAACCGTACCACGTGCGTTGGGATGGCTCTGGTTCTCACAACACCCACTTTTTATTTCTTGGCTCGTTGACACCCATAATTTTAGAGAATTCTAATGTGAATATTGCTTCCTAATAAATAGATATACCCTTTGTTTCCACCAAGGATGTTTCAGAGGTTAAGGACTTGATGTGTGTAAAATTAGCATATTCTTTTCGAAGTATCTCTTTAGTATTTAGTTACCAATGACAGCGTTCCATCAAGTAAATTAGTTCGACTTGAAAGAATGATGTGCATTTTGTCATTTCAAACTAATTTAAAACTAAAACATTATATATTTTTATGTGTTTTTCCTTAATATTTTTAAATGATAAAAAAAAAACATTATTGGCTGTAGACGACTAATCACCTAATACTTTGTACTATACGAGTACTTATTTGAATACAACATTTTCGTGTTCACGGCTTTAATACAAATATTTGCATCAAAAAGATTTTTTTTTTTACTTAAATTAATAGACATATTCTATGTGTTCATCCTATATCTATTGCTGATATTGTACGATAATTCTCTCTGTTTTCTCATGAGAAATCTAGAAGTGCATGCTTCAAAGAGCATATTTTATTCATTTTAAACGCATAACTATTTCTTCCAATAACTGATTCGGAATCAAGCAGTTACCTAGTTTATGCTAAAGGATATTGTAAGAAACAAGTACAGTACTTGTAAAGCAAACTAGTCTATTTTATTACAATAAATAGACCTTACAATTCTTAATCACTTTTAGGTACCAGTTTTTGTTGCAAATAAGAGAGAATTGGATCATAGACTACATCTAATTCAAGCTCTTTTAAACTGTTTTCTTATGACGTTTCTTGCGTTATTAAAATAAGTTATTACTCATTTTAATACCCATTTTGTTAATTCAAGTTACTTCTGCCATGAACCACGGAGCAACGAAAACCTGAATTTCAAACCACTAGGCCAAACCACTAGGATTTCTGCTTGATTACTGATATACTAGTTAATAATTAGCTACTTAGATATACCATTATACTGTTTCTTAAAATTTGTATAAAAAGCCCCTTCGAGTTTCCGGTTAATTTAACCCGGGGTTGCCACATGCACCCAAGGCTCCCACGTGGGCTGAACAAACAATTCCCAGAAAGACAATGTCATCAGAAACAAAAACAGCCATCCCTAATTGCCTGCATTATGACAATGCTTGGATTATTCTCCTGTTATTATGGCTCTTGTCTTTCCGACACTGTAATTGTGAGCGGCCAATTACTACAAGAATTATACTTCTTCAATGCAAACAAAAATGTCGTGCTCAACATTTGGCTGTTTAGGTATTTATTTCTGTCGTTCAAGCATGACTGCTTGCTCATAATTTTTATTTCTTGGTACTTTTATTTTCGCGACATAATTTTATTGGGAACTTTCTTAGAATCCGTCAAACGTACTAAAAAAAATTCTGCGCGTATTCTCATTAACGTTTGTTAAAAAATTTTTGTTTGCCTAATACTCATACTCCATCATTTTATTTCATAACTAACGATTACTTTAGGTTCTTTTTTTCTTTAAACGACAGAACAAAAACTGCTTCTACTGTCGTTTTTGTTCTTTGAGTGTTTTGAGATAAACTCGGTATAATAAAAATAGTTATTCAAATGTCAACGAACTTTCGAAATTTCCATTACCGGTAGCAGATAATGTAATCGATGATGATGAATTTCATTTTAAACTGGATACGTTACAAAGGGACCATGACAATGCGTTCTGACGCCGAAAAGATCGTCGAAACGAAACCCGTTGCAGATTGACACAAAAACTTGTCAAGCACACAGAGCTTTGTTAGATTGGCAAACAATTTGTTTTTTGCCTCCTTGAAATTCTTATTTAAATAATCATTCAAATTCTCACTTTTTATAACTATAAAGAAATCAATACACCTATATTTTTGGCTATCATAACACGAAAAAAAGACATAAACCGACCTTTTGTATGATTTTCAATGACGGATAAACTATTTATATTTTCGTGACCGACCTCGGATGTATGGGTGTCCCTAAAAAAGCCATTAGATTTCCATACGCATCCCGAACCAAAGGTAAGAATAGGCGAGATGTAAATTACGTTAAAAATGAATACGAAAGGGCGGAACCTTGTCTTCTGATACGAGTATAATAGTCGTGCGTGCTACGTCAGTCGCACGGGTGGTCCCCACTGAACTATTTCAATATGCTTTTTTATTATTTGCTATGGTGATCTATGTTTGTTTGGTAGGTGTCGGGACAGCGCGTGATTTGTTGACTCCGGATTGACCATCGATCAGAAAGTAAACAAATACTTAACAAGTTTTTATGGCTTCGTGAAACACGAGCGTAGAACCAATGTAAAGATGCTTCAATTACGGAAATTGTGTAATTTAAAAAATATAAATAAATCAAGAAGACCTTCATGTTATAGGAGTACTTATCTTTTTATTTTTAATAAATGTAAGTATTTTATGGACTTGATAAAAGGGTAGAATGTTACGTGGATTTTCCTTACATAGAGGCTATTTAAGGCACTAAACACAAGATGGATTGCATGCTACTATGACCGTTAATTCCGATAAAAAGTTAATTAAGTTCTTGCGAGTTTCTTACTACTATTAGTTTGTAATATTTAATGACTTGTCACTGAATTACGATGTTAAATTATTAAAGACTTACCTCGTAATATGTTATTATCGGTACGTAGTATCTAATAATAAATGGACGATTGAAAAAGTATAGCTATTTAGCTTTGTAAATTGTCGTTTTAAACGTTAAGATTAACATGTTGAAGATTTTATATATTATTAAGTAAAGCGTTTTTATGTAGTCGGAAAATATACCACGAGAAGATTCACATACATCAAGTGAGTATGAGATTGAACTTAATAGCAAGAACAAAGTATTTATAGCGTAAGCACGTGAGTTATAACATAAACAAATAAATTAAAAATGTTATTCTACAAATAGGCAAGCCAAAGATTCATTACATTTAGCATTGTAAATATATACATTGTAAATTTTAATATCAAGGTCTGAAGACAATCAATGCAAAACAAAAGCAATAGGCAATGAACGCTGCATTAATTAAATGTAAATAGCATTACGAATACAAAAAAATCGCTATCGAATACCAATGAGGCAAAAAACAATAAATATTCCCTATTAAATAATAATGATTCTAAAGGACTTGTTTTATAGCATGGCGAAAAACGATTAGAGTATAAGAACAAAGTTATGTTTTCTAAATTATGCTTCGTAGCACTTGTTAAGTTCACTGTCAGAGCACTGGTTTTACTGTTTTATTACTGACAAATGAATTGATGATCAATGATACATACTAAAAAAAAGGTTGCACAGCAGCATTGAATAGACTAAGAATAATGCATTTGCATATTATTTCACCTTAAACGGTTTATTTTAAATACTTTTTTTCTTAATCACAGTTATAAGACTACCAACATTTTGAAATTTAATGTGAGCTAAGTCAGTCTTGTGCGAACAAATCTGTTCCATCGTCTTTTGCTTACTTGTCGACTGTTAAACAAGTAGAAATGACTCATATTATAATTGTAATGGAAGACAAGCCTCATGTACTCGCATCGTTTACTAATGTGTTTATATTTGATAGAATTATAATGGTTACGTAGAAGCAAGTCAAAATAAACCTGCCGATACTGTTTAATAAACAAATTATTACTTGGGCTTGCACCGTCACTCACATGTCATTTTTATTGTAGGTTAAGTATGAATTTGCCGATGTAATTTTGTATTTTAAAGTTACATATTTAATACCAATAATAATGGTGGGGAATTCTAACTTGGACAAGCTTAACTTGATTTCTAAGTAAATACGAGGATAATAATGGGTCATTAGTAACAAGCTTACTGATAATAAATATATTTACTTAATACATTTTAAGACGATTCTGTCATATACGTGAGCTTAGGATTATTGAATAATAGACTAGCTATGTGATAGGAATATCGAAGACAGCTAAGGGATTAAATCGAGGAGATGGGATGGACAGTCGTAGGTAAACTTCTAGTGGTACCCTGAACTACAATGAGAGGATAAAAACAAGAAGAGATATTAACATAAAGATATTAAGATTAAGAGATATTAATTTCAGTTTTAGAAATCAGAATGTGGAATATTAAGAATTTCTAAATTCTTATTTTAAAATATATGTTACTGATGAATGCACGTAAAAAAGCTTGGTTTATTCACATTTCTCATTCGAAAACAGCCTTAACGATTTTCTGATTTCAATTTTTGATACACGACGTTGATAGATGCGACAATTAAGTTCATACTTTCGTTACTGTTTTATTTTGTTTACCGGTTATAAAATTATAAGTTCAAATGTTCTTGCTTGAAACACCTTTATTTCTTCTATCTTTATTCATATGTAGATTTAAAATTACACTGATGATTTGTTTCTACATGGTATGTTCTAAAAATTTGCATTCTTTTTTAGAATCTTCTTCACTGGCATTAATTTTAAAACTTATTTTTTATCGAAAGGTTTAAGCTTTACTATATTTGCGATAATTGGATTATCTGGTTTTATCAGGAGCTGGAGTTTGGGGCAATTTAACGAAGTTTCAGTAATCAACTTAGTTCACTCGCTTATAACCGTTTCGTTAATGAAAAATCCCTTATCTTAATTACACTTTGATCGAGTTTTTATGGACGTTACGAGATTTTTAAAATATTAAGTATTGAAATTGTCTTTCGTTATTTGTTTACAATGTTTATTTATAATTAATGCAAGTACGAAATTACAACTGTCTGAAATATGCTCATCAAAATATTGATGCATTAAATGCTTCTTTAATTTAAGTCACAAAACTGATGCAATTTACATCATGTATCTTAAAAAACGTTTATGCAGCGTTATGTCATTATCCTAGTACGATTAAGAGTAATTGGTCTATTTTTCAATGATCATATGACAACCAAAACAGTACAGGACGTGATATGAAACTGACTGACCTAAAATTGCCTAAGCATGACTTAAACACACCATGAACCCACGTTAATCCACTTCGATAACACTGCAGCTATACGAGAAAACCGAGGGCTGCGGAAACCGCATCGAGATTTGCAATTACAGCAGACTTAAACCAAAACAACACTTACGTTGATCGAAGAAGCAGCGGTCCAGACCATTCATAACGCACACAACCGCATAGTGCACTCACTACACAATTTATTTGTCACGTTCACAACCACATGTGCATGTCACACTAATCACGTTCGAACTTGGTCACTGCACAACGTCAGGGCGGGTTCGGGGCCACGCGCGCGGTTTGCTGAGCGTGTTGCCGTCACGACGGTCGGCGCGCGACTGGAGTGCGCACGGCTTTGAGCCGGCAAGTGGGGGGGAGGGGATGCGTGCGTTCGGAATCCACTTCCCACGTGCTCTGCGTCCCTTTCTAGGGACAGGACGGGTTAGCTTTTTAAAGCACCAAGCGCCAAGTTGAGCGGCCCGTCGACGCATCGATACGCTTAGGGCGATGTTTCTCAGTAACCTTGTTTGTGCGTACTGCAGCTAATAATAACATGCGAATACACTGTTTGTTGTTGTTTGGTGCCATTTTTGCACTTCTATACAAGTTGGGCTTAGAGTACTCAGCTGTTTGTTTTTATATGCGGTGTAGTGTAAGAGGATTAATAAGTAACGTAAATATTTGGAGTTTTTGTAACTAACACTAAGCGTTTTATTTTTAATTGGAATAATAAACGTGTATGTATGTGGTGTAGTTCAGTGATTATTTTATGATGATAATAAGCCACAAACAGTATTCTTTACTAACTTTGAGGAGCTTTATGAAGTATAAAAGTTAGTTTCCCCGAGGCCGTCTATTTCTAAGGTAACAGAGGATTATGAAACTAGTAAGACCTTCGTGTATCTCATCCAGTTTTACCACCTAGCCATTTTAATTAATACTTCTATATATTCTATATTACATGCTATATTTTAGTTATTATTTTAATTCCTTTTTTCATTTTTTTCTCATCGTATTTGTATTTTACTTCAAGTAAGATTCAATCATGAATGGGGGTGTAAGGAATGTCCATGGTTAATATTAAGTAATTCCTCAGAGTGTAGGTTCTGAAATAAATTATATTATACTCACTTTATAACTAATATAAGTCGTTCGTAAGATAAGTGTAACTTAAGAACTAAGCGCAACTTCAAATTGTTAAAGTTGACTCCGTCCCAAAATAGTAACGTTTTTATTTATAGGAATTAAATAGTTATAATAACGCAATACATGTAACTTACATGTTACTTTACCAAGAACCTTAAGATAAGCGTAATTAAGAACTAAACTTATAATTATTAAAGTTGAGTTGATCCCAAAATAGTTGCGCTTAGAGGAATAATTAATATTGATTCACTGATTATTCATGGTTATACTCAGATTATACTTAGATTGTGTGACGTTATATCTATCTATTGTTTTCATAACTAATGTAAGTTGTTTGTAAGATAAGTATAACTTACAGTTGAATTGAAGTTGAACACATACATACATACATACATACATACATACATACATACATACATACATACATACATACATACATACATACATACA
>DWNR01001826.1:0-14224 GCA_018250455.1 Polygonus leo | reverse complement strand
AACTTCACAATAATATAGCTTATACATCAGAATAAAACATAGGCATAAAAGTTTTTCATATTTTTTAAGGCAGAACACCGTTTTCGGGGTCAGCTAGTATTATTATATTTTAAGTACTACACTTATAAGGGTTACAGGGACCAAATGTCAGAACATGGTCACAAGTCTGCGGTTACTTAACAGTAACAGTTTAAACAATATTTATCGCGGTCGGGGTTTGAGTGGTTGACCACCAGTTAAAATTTGTGCGCCTACCTTGTCGTAGGGCCGTATTAATAAAGTGTACTCAAGCTTGAGATCGATCTTAAATAAGTATTTTAGTACATTATCTAGTTCTATAACAGCACTCAAGATTTTCTCTTATCATTAATCTTCTTTCTTCAAGATCAATCTTGAGTACCTAGACTTTATTAATACGGCCCCCCGTGGACACTTCTATTAACTGAATCCAATCTAATGTACACAAGTCCAATTTTATGTAGAAAAGCTATTTATTTATTTAAAATATCTACCTAAAGTAAATATCTAGCGTTTCTACTGCAAATACAACTATGTAACGCCTTACAACACTGTCACAAGAGAATACGGCAACATTATTGTGACTACGGTGTGCCGCTAAGCCACATATAATTCTACCGCATTTAAACGCTAGTCACTTTAATATATTCTGTGGACTCCTGTTTTTATTCTACATTAAATGGATTGACGGCGAGTAAATTGAAAGTCATTATTCACACGAAATTTTGGACGTAGACCGAAAATTGAATTCACATGTTTCAATTTTAGTAAAATCAGACGAGGTTAACAGGCCGCTAGTACATAGTAACCCAATTGGATTGTCGCAGCGGTAGAGGCGAGCGTTGCGTCAGAGTTTTCCCGATCTCCTTCAGCTCCATTTAGTTTAACATCGTTTCCTGTGCCAGTCCATAGTTTATTCATTATTCGTGAACATATACCGTGTTTGGAGGGCTTATTATAGATTTATACTCACATTAAAACGTTTTAGTCTTAGCCTTCCTAGAATCCCTCTCTCTATTCTCGTTAGATTAATAAATTTTCAATTCGACTGAACCACTTTACTCAGATAAAACTTGCTATTTACAGTACACGGTCATCAAATGATTGTAATAGGACGACAAAACATCAATGATTATCTGCCGTGCGAAATCCAATATCCAATATCTTCTTTGAAATGAGGAAATATTATTTTTAATACACTGCGGATGCAATAACGAGAGCGTTTTGAAATAGTAATGGTATTCCTAAAGAGATGAAATTATAAATTTTCAAGCATTATTACTTAGCTATCCGTGTAATTAACTACGAACTGTGGAATAAGACCAGCTTGTACTATATACAGTTGGTGGTATACGAAAGATTTACTTAAGCATTACTTTCCGCTGAGGCGTGGAATTGTTAGGTACCGAATATTGGATTCAATTGCACAGTCTTTTCGCAAATGTATAAATACTTTACAATGTAGGTAAGGTAAGCAAAAAAAAACTCGTTTTAATGTAGGCTTTTGTAAAAGTGGCGAAAACTTGATCTTACAATATACAATATGTTTAAATTTATTTTATCATCTTCCCTTTTGCGACTCCACTCATGTGTATTGGAACACTTTCAAATGCCCAGCGTTTTAGTGCCCTCTCCGTCTGCTCAAAATCGCTCGCCGATACGTTTGCATCATTTTCTCTTTTGTACACTTTTGTACACGATATCTCTATTATCGTGAACAGGTGTTTTTTAAATCATTACTTTTCAAACGAAACTTTTTTTTAAATTATTTGAATTTGAATAATATATATTTTCACCTGACGTAGGAGGTACCTAAGTGAGTAGTTGTAAGAAATTTTTGGAATCCATATATTTGAAATCCACGAGAGGGGCTGCAGACGTAAAGTCTCATATTTGACGTCGGAGAGAGGCGCGACGGTGGTTTATTAGAATTGTCCTCGCTGCGAGCCGCCCGAGGCAGATAGTAGCTTTTAAAATAAAAATCCCGGTTCAATATTGCATAAATATTATGTTACAAACATCGCGTAAAAATCTACTTTGTAAAGGATCAAAGCACTCCTACGAACACGGGAAGGATCCCGGCTCTAACCCCGCGCGAAGGCGTAGGTATTAAAAATAATAGGGTTCGTTATAAATTATACGAATAAATCGTACGAGTACGTACATCTAAAGCTTCCTAGTGGAGCTGATGTTAAAATACAATATCGCTTGCGTCTGTGCAACAACAGGTGGCCGGGCACTTCACGCTCGATGGTCATAACCGTCGCCAACCGCCAACTTATTTACCGGTCACTATGCGTTCGATTGAATATCGTTTGCATATTAAACTGTGAAATTTAATGGAATAACTCTAAATACCCTTTAGCTATAGATATATAAAGGTTAATATTATCGAAATCTTTTATTTTTTTCAAATCATCAGTTATCTAAACCATCTGTTATCTTCATTTCGTATATATGTAGATTCTATTTCTTACAATGTACTTGTACGTGCATACGAAGATAACAAATCTGTACTAAAGTATTACACTTTTGTTATACAATATTACACGTTTAAATACTGTTTAAATCTGTTTTGTGAAATAGCGATAGCAGGCAATTGAAATTTTCGGGCATATTTAATCCTAGCGTCAAGCCATTGCCCGCCTTTGTCAACGGGTGGCTGAACGAAAACTTTGACAAGGAATATTCATTGGCTGAGTACAGAGCAAAAACTCGCTAAATCTGAATAGCAAATCCACCTGCAGGGGCCAGTCCACTACACGGAAATTCCATTGAACCGTCACACAATAGGGCCCTGTGAATGGCAAAGCGAGCCGACAGACAGGGCGGGGTTCCAATAAAAATATATCATTACGCTTAGGCAAACCCGTACAACGTTACGTTTACATCAAAATATTTTCATGCAACGAATGATTTTGGCCCACCACATTTGGCTTCACCACAATATAGAAAGGATAATAATTACAGTATTAATAACATTTATTTCTACTGACAACTCCAAGTTTATACGATTAACATGCAATCCAACCTAACATAATATGTATTTACCTTACGTGTTTCGCACAACTTTCATTCGGAAGATATGAGTATGGGCGAGTGTGAGAACATTTAGGGCGAGAGCATCGACGCCTCATTGCGCAATCGAACGCAGTGAATTCCACAAAAACTGGACCTCACACTGAACGATACAAATTACACGAAATCCGATCCCCGGCAGTAATTAACAAAGCCGATGACAAACCTTTTTTAGGCGAAGCTTACGAGCAGATTTTGTAACCGATTGAGTAGCGTGCGCTACACGATTCTTGTGTTACTTTCTCAGTTTTCATCCTTTTCCTTATTTTGGGACCTGTCGCCCAGATTGGTTAATGGAGCAAAGATAATAGAACGGTTTTAGGTACGTGAAAAAATAATAATTATATTAAATTTTATAGGTTAATGGGTTGAGTCCCATGGGAATTAAGGATATAATTATATATTAAAGTTTATAAAAAGTTTCAAGTTATATTTAATGTAGATAAATAAATTCCTTAAGTACACGTTTGCTGATTTTAATAATAAAGTTAAACCTCAGTTTCCAGTTAACTTATTTCGTACACATTTATTATGTCCTTACCTACACGAGGGGCTCAAAAATGGCTGCTATCAATGGCTCTTGTCAATGAAAGGCATTGAAATTTTCTATGTCACCGTTTTAGACCCGCTGTAGGCCGTTACAATTATTAAAGAGCATTGTGAATATGCTACAATCGTTAAATAGAATACTCCACATTGCGTTTCTTTTGTTCGCAATGCACACATGCAAAGAAACCTTGATGCACGGAGATAATACTCAAAAGGCAACGGAATTCGGGTACATTTTTTATACGAAAGTCTCCTTTGATCACTATTTTTAGTACCTTCAACGAAAAAAGTCATATACCGTTCCGAGAAATTAATTCATTCAGTCATCATTCTCCCGAACAAGTATCGTGGATCAAATGATTTCTATTGTATTAAAACCTAAAAATATTTGTAGCTATTATATGGCGGCTTGGATTTGGTTCTTCATAATGCACAGGATTATTCTTTATTAGAATTTATTTTTGCTACTTTATCATTTTGTATGTAGAAAACTAAAATAATTAACACTAATAAACTAAAGTAAAAGAATCTATATGATAATTTAACATAAGGATTATAAATTAATTTTATATAAATAAAAAATATAAACACGATAATATAACCTCCTCCTTTTTGAAGTCGTTTAAAAATGCGATTTGACTGCTTCGTGGGAGAGTCCCAAAACTATAGTTAAGTAGTATATAAGTTATATTATATAGCCTGATACAACTATCAAATCCATACTATGCTCTCATACTATGCTATATTAGGTATCAGTGTAGTTATAAATATGTATTTGGAGTAACCCTGAATTTCAACGTTCCTTTCTTTGCAACAACAACTGAATTTAAAACTGCAAGTACGAATAGGTATTGGACGAAGGTTTGTTACGGTAGTTAGATTTCGACCGAATGAACTGAATTTTAACGAACTACTAGCTTTCTTTCGGATACGAATCGCAAGCCTGCAAAAATCTACGGTTGTTTCAAAAACATTACAAATTTAAGTCTTACCAAGTTTATTCCGTCCTTGATACAATGATCATTAAAGTATAATACGATACATTATTATAACAAAATACAAACGCGGAGGCGTGCAAGAGTGATATTAAAAATAGCTTCCATCTGCTCGTGCACACTAAATGAGATACCGACATATGTGCAAACTGGTCTGGCTTCCGCGGTCACATATAGCTTGAATAAAATATCTCAAGAGAACACCACTTTTGTTTTCCCGATCGAAATCCTAAATAATAGGAGCGGGAGCGAACGGATGCGGCCGAGCCGAATCGTACCGAGAAATGTGAACCGATGAGTAGAAGCTCTTCACTGCTCCACGCTCCCACGCTTTACTATCAAGAGCCTTTATAAACTTTGCTTTGTAAGAAATTATACTTCGCGCACAGAAAGTGCTCACAGTTCGTTTGACGACTCGTGTACTTTATATTGACTTTGAAGGGCCAATGTGTCTTCACACGTAAAGATCTAACGACTCATAAAAGACTGAAGATAGCATGAATGTTGTTGCTGTGTTACCTATTTTAGATATGTTTATTTTACTTCAGCATACTATTCGTTTTTAATTGCCAAGTTGCATCTAACAGGCAGCATGGCGTGTTCTTATATCTATAAAATAAGATGGAAATTGATATTAATAAATTTATAGATAGTGTGAACACCTGCTGCTAGTAATGTATGCGTGTGCCATATAGCGCCATACAAAGAGTAATAAACGGTTACATCTCATTGCTCGGAGCCTTGTATCGCTCACCTGGACCGCCACATGGCTCGAGAGTACCTGCTTCAACATGTTACTTCTTATTTTTATACTAACGTGCACTTCCCTTTGCATTTTTTAAAGTAGTTTTCGAATTAAATGAAGGAGATATAATTATATGACCATGATGATGTCTATTATCACCATTTCCATCTACTCATACTCCAAATATAAAAGGAAATTCATGAGAATATTGAGTAAGAAGCCCTTACTAACACTTCATAAAACTGTATCTCTTCATTCTACAGATACATCTCTTATTATTATCTATTAGATAGATTCTACATACATCTACGAGTACGTATATACTGTACAGTATGCTATTGTTTAATTACAGTAAAAGATATCGTTGTTGCCACCGCAACGGAACCGCAAAGAATTATATATTTAAAAGAATACAATCAATGTTTATCCTTTAGTTGTATAAAATATATACAGATACACTACAACTTTAAAGTATTTAAGCAAATTACAAGCCATCCCCATTCGTATTCTGAAGCAGTTTACTAAAATATTTAAAACGTTTTTAAAGTGTTCACAAGCCGCGAACATGGCAGGCATGAAACATCGTAAAACACCATACAGGCGAATAACAACGCGAAACGTATCCGAGTAGGTACATAAGTTGAATGGACAACCGTCTCAGGATTTCAACAGCCTCCTGGAACCTGTTCCCGCGAGTGCCTTAATTACGGCGCCGACGTTTTGAAGCAGATGGCAAAAGCCACCCAGTACCCCGACCCGCCCACACCTCTTTCCTAAAGCGCATTAAACCGTACTTTTTGTCGCCACGAATTTACAAAAATTCCATTGTTACTCTGAACAAAAAATTATAACCCCGAGGTTAAGTTTGTCCGCTGTTCACTGCGCCTACCTCTTTGTTGCGGTCGCGAACATATTTAACGAGCGTATTCGGTTAATTTTAACAAAAACAAACAAGTAAGTATCTCATTAAACAACCAAAGTCGCCAAAATTTTGTTCATATTTCTATTTATTGCACACAATAACTGAGTTAATGCAGCCAACGTATACAATTATTAAACTGTTATGATTTGAGAAGTGGGCAAATATTTAGTTTGCATTATAATAAAATCAAGCGCTGTAGTTGTGAAAACAAATGTGAATACATAGTGAAAACACCGGGAGCTATTTTCTACGAAACATTCTTTGTTTCTCCTCCGCTACAGTATGCAAAAGCGGCGCATCTATGGCCTAATACATCTATGAATATTTCCACGTTATCTCGGATCCTTGCAGTGTGGCACCTCTACCGCTCTCCTTACAACTGTTAGGTCGCACACTATGAATATTCCCCTCGGTGCTACTCGTTTCTTCATTAGCGAGCCAGCTCCCCTCTTTGATCCTCGTTCCATCCTAATTCTTATTTTACGTCGAAGAATCTGTAAAAGTATTTGCTTAGTAAAATAGTGAAAGGATTATTCTCTTTGCGTAAAGGTTTTTGTGAAATCCTTTAATGTTTTTAGCATTAACGTATTCTGCATGATAATCAAGTTACCGCAGTCCGCTCAGTAGCTTCCACATATTGTATGTGACGCGCTCGCATTAGCATCACGTTTAATTATTGTCTTTTAGATGCATTACTGTGAATAAAAGGATTACTTTTCATTTGCATAATACCTGCTGTTTAAATCAAACATAGTTTTAGACATTTTCGACGCTACACAATACATAGCTACTCGTCTACACAATATGTCGAATCGAACGGCTCCATACGTGACGGAATATCAAACGAAGCTGATCTTGTATTTTTAACCACAACATCGGCATCTCACTACGTGCACGCTGCGAGCCTTCTGTGCAATCCTTTGTGTTGTACACTTTAGGGCTGCCACTTGTACAACGTTTTGCTTTCAAATTGTACTTTTTAATTATAATCAAACTAATGCCATTTGTACACGTGCCATTTATACCATGTTAGTGTCTCGTCAGGTTATATTATAATAGAAATGTTTATAATATGTCTTTTATAAATATATGTATTCTTTTCGTCTTTAAAATAGCACTATAAACCAGCAAAGAGCTAATTTTATTGTATGGTGTTGTTCTGTTCATCGATTAATATCGATTCAAACATACCATAATAATGGAAACCCTCATTAATTAGATAATTGACGAAATTACAGTTGATTCGTACCGCTGACATATTGTAGGTATATTATAAATTGGAAATTGGAATTTATAATAATTTGAGGTACTCGATATGTGCTATTTGCATGTATCGAGTACCTCAAATTCTGAACCTGATTAATTAAATTATTGTTGGTTAGATTAATGTTAAGCGATGTGTTGCATCGATTTTAATTAAAATATTTATTCAATGGCCACAATTACCACAAACAGATAGGAGTCAATTTGTTTCTTAATGTTCAAAATGATGATAGTTTTCGTTAATTATTTAGGCGGAGAGTTTTCCAGTTTAAATTAATTCAGAATACACATTAAATTTACATTTCCACGTCAAAGTGAACACTATATTTGTTGTACATACCATGCTTTAGGTATAAACGGAAGGGAATTAAAAAAATCCCTACGCACGTTTTCCAGTTAAATACATTTTAGCCAAATTTATTTATATCGAATAATCCCGCGCACACACACAACTTAAGTCGTGTATAAGACAGGGAATTAACGCACACACCTGTACCAACTTTAATTCGTTATTGCGAATGTCGACGTAGTGCCACGCTAAATCTAGTGATTATTTAATCAGAGAATACGTTACTATTTCACATTTCACGTGTCAGAAGAATTGTCACATGAAAAAAATTGATTTTAAAATGAATGTGTGGACTTTTTATAAAAATTGGTGGATTTATTATAAAAAGTGACGTTTATATATAATACTGCTAATTTAATATTTTTATTAAGTGTTATAGTGCCTAAGATAATAAAAAAAAGTTTAATCATCTCTTTGCAATACTCGTCGAATGAGGTTCGACTGCGGAAGCACAACCGCCGCAGCTATAAATGGTTCTGTTGTCTTCTCTGACGGAAATTATCCTCGTGAAATTGCTTCCGACATAGTCTTTGGTACAGACAGGACCTGTAATTGGTTTCAGGTAGAACGCCGATCCTATTTGTATTCTTGTGTTCATAAAATAAAGTTCATTGGCTGTTTAGCAGTTTTCCTTAAACACTTACTAGTTAAATATGACTGATTAAAATTTATTGTCCTAGGTAAAGACGAAGCAAATGGCCGAAATGAACATGGATAGCTACAACGAGGTGCTGGACGGACGCGAAGGTCGGCACGGCGAGCTCAAACACGCTCACAAGATCCGCCACAACAAAATGGTCCACACACAGATCTCTCGTCTCGCTCGCACCCAAGACCAGCTGGACGAGTACCAGCAGAGCCTCCAGACCCAAATACTCGATGTTCAACGGCGACTTGACCGCTTCGAGGAACCGAACTGGAACCTGCTGTCTGCCAAAGTCGAGTTCCTGGAACTGGAAACTAAGAACTTGCGCGACGAAGTACGAAACACCTCGCAGAAAGTTTCCGACTTGGACAAAGTTCACGCATCCATGCTCGAACTGCGCGAAGACTTGGAGAGTGTCGAGAATAAGGCCGACAAAACCGTTCCCGAGTTTAGGAAGGAAATATCCAAATTGGATATCAGCTTCGCTAAAGTGAGTTGAATGAAATCTTTCTTATTTATAACTTCTGGTGACCTAGTTTAGCTATTATGAATCATCTCTAAATCAAAACCTTTTATTTCAATTAATTTTTAACTACGTATTCTATTTCAGTTGTTCCATAAAATTGACGATAATACCATGTACCATACATTTCTAGATAATCTCTTGTTAACTTTCTTAACTTTTTATGTTGTCACACTTTGCTCCTGAGATACCAAAATATTATAAGTAAAACAATATTATTAAAGATATAAAATATTACATCCGAAATATAACAATAATGTGTAACCAAATATTAAAATTGAATTATTTTTTCTGAAACTTTTCACTAGAATGTATAAATAGTATATTCCCTATAATAGAATATGATACTTACTTCTCAATAATTCACATCAGAAATGTCAGAAACCTTAGTACAAAGCAAATTTTTATTATTTGTCTAATTTCCGCATTAGCATGAAAATATGATAGTAATTCCTTTACAGTGTTTACGCTCCGTTAAATCCTGTTTATGTTCAACCGTTTTAATGAAAGTTTGCGTTAGAAATGCAAGGACTCTTTTATGAAAAAAGAGCATGAAACTCCCAAGCTTCAGGCAACAATTTACAGGTTCCCTTTGTGTCTCCAACGTAAAAAATGGTTTTAAAATCGAACGTGTTTTACGAGCTTTTGATATAAACTGGAGATTATTTACAAATGAAGTAATATTTTACGAATTTTTTACACAATCTTAGGTTTGTTGACACGTGATATGCATATATGCAGACGATATATGTAAATACTGGGACTATATACGTACCTATATACTATGATTTTATTTACCTATATAATTAGTTTTAATGTTTCATATCTTCAATGATTTTCCTTTTGTTTAGCTGAATGCTCAGTCATCTTACCTGAAAGAAGACCAAGAGAACCTGCGTCAGTCCGTGAAGGCCATCGCCGTGAGCGTCAGCAATGCTATCGATCGCGCCGAGATGGATCGTCTGGCGGTGAGGAAGATCAACGACACCGTGGCTGACCTGGAGAACCGCTCCAAGCAACACTACTATCGCCTGAACGACCATATCCTCAAGGTCAGTATCTAAAACTTTTACTTTCTCTAAAATTATGTTGGTTCAGATTTTAGTTCACCCATATAAGCATCATATATGAGCATCTCGTGTCACAGTGTTTGTGGTAGCACTCCTCCGAAGTGGTTCGACCTATATTGTACCTTAGCCAAAAAAGTAGTGTATTAGTTAGTAAGCTTTTTGTTTCATTTTTATATTTTATAGGGCAGAACAACCTTTGTAACATCGGCTAGCGTAGTATAAATTCCTCAAGTACCTATTCACATAATTCCACGAGACTTAAAAAAAAAACTAGCAAATATTTATAGACGACGGTGACTACTTTACTTCAGGTACCTTTCTGTTTTATCGCTAGAATTAGCTATAAAAATCTTTATACATTCGGATAATGGCGCTGGCTACTTTTACAGACCGCCTAATGATATAAGCTTTTATAGCTTGCGTTAATTACTTGCATAATTACACTGGTTCATTTGAGTGTTAAAAACGTTCATCCACAAATCCCGGGATTAACTCTTTTGAAATTTAAGGTTTATACACGAGTTACAGTCAGTTAGGACTAGGGCTACCATGTATTTTTTTTCTGAGTACGTAATGATTTCAATTGTACAATATTGATAGTAATTGTATGCTGAATATAAAAATATAAAACACAAAACGGAGAATGACAACGAAAAAAAAACATGCATAAATCAAATTAAACATCAAATGTTTATTGTCTCTGTCAAATGTAATTCCACGTATCGAAAGTCTTGTTTTCCTCATTCGTATATTTATTTTTTTTAAAGTATATGTCCCGTTCTCTACATTGACCACGTGGTAACTCTCGCAACAAGCTCTATTTTGAGTCACGTATTACACGCGGCAGTAAATTCGGTTTGTTGTTCATTCCTGGGATTAATGCCGCGCAGATAACACATAAATTTATTATTCAAACTGGCAACTGTATTTGAATCTAAACATAACTTAACTCCAACTCGCAGAGATTCGCGGGTAATACGCTAAATATGCACATAAACCTGACAGTGAAAACTCAAATTTGAAATTAGGGTGGTATTGTTTAAACTGCTTGTTTTACGTTGTTTATTTTAGTTTGATTTGTTTTCTTATTTAATGTAATTGTTCACAGAGTGAAGCGAGCAATCTGGAAGCTAATGCGACCGAAGGTATCCCCCTCCCTCAACTGATGGGCGAAGTGAAGGAACTGCAACCTGTGCAACGCGAGTACGAGGATCTGGTGAACCAACTACCTAAAGACTGCTCTAGCATCTCCGGCCCTGCGGGAACTTACCTGATCCACCCCGGCAACGCGCCCGTCGACACCTGGTGCAGCAACGGCACTACCTTGCTCCAGCGCCGCTGCAATGGCTCCGTCGAATTTAACAGGAAGTTCAACGAGTACGTCCATGGCTTCGGCCACTCCGCCTCCGAATACTGGCTGGGCCTGGAGACCATGCACCAGCTCACCGCCGACAACTGCTCTTCAATGCGAATTGACATGACCGATATCTACGGCGGAGGCTGGTACGCCCAGTACGATCACTTCTACGTTGGGAATGCTGACTCCGGTTACGTGCTCGAAGTGAGCGGCTTCAAGGGCAACGCTAGCGATGCCTTCGAATACCAAAACCATATGGAATTCTCAGCCATCGATCGCGACAGGGACATCTCCAACACTCACTGCGCGGGCAACTACGAGGGCGGCTGGTGGTTCTCCCACTGCCAGCACGTGAACATTAACGGCAAGTACAACCTGGGTCTGACCTGGTTCGACTCGGCTCGCAATGAGTGGATCGCCGTGGCTACCACCGAGATGCGCATGTACCGTCGACCTGGCTGCTCCTAAATCATAGGGTCAGGGTACGCACGCAGTTAGAATATAAAAAATAATGTGTTAAATCATACCAAAGATAACCTAGTAAGCGATTATACTTTTAATCAAGTATAATTATGGACGACCGGTAGGCGTAGGATAATCTATGCATTTTCTGACATTATTATATTCAAATTATTAAAAGTAAGAGCACTTTCTTCGATTGTATACAATGCCCCTGCTTAAAATATGCTAAAAAGTACCAGTTGAGAAAATCAATTCAGGTAATTAAATCTGCTTGTAAATTTTTCACACAGGTATATAGTTTTTTTAATCTGTCTTGTTTATTATCTATGAACTGTCTACGCCAGAGGACACATAAACGTGTTATGTGGTAATAAGAGAAAAATGCCTTCGATGAAATGCATATAATGCAAGGAAGTTCAGGTAAACTTCAGAGAAGTAACGCGATTTTCGTACTTAATTATTTAAATAATACTTATCTCTAGCTTGTTAACAAATAAAGATGTATCATTGGCGAAGAACATTCCAATTAGATAAATCCTGTTAACTGGCGTTAAAGGAGCCCGTATGGGGTTGTAAATAATTATGTTATTATTAATAGATTATTACTTCTTAGTTCATAATATTTATAAAAATTAAGACTGTTTTCCTTTTTTGGTTGTAGAAAAATATGTTTCATTTGATTAATGTGTACAAAATGAATAACGCAAAGCCAACGCTATGTAAACATAAAATACTTGGAGCTGCAATATGAGTAATATTTAGATATCGTTAAGAAGTCGCAGAAATAATTATACATAACAGCCCAAGTAATTTAAATTTATTTTCACTTTCCTGTGCAATTTTGAAAATATAATAACCATAGAAATAATTAAGAATATATTATCATTAGTACAATTTATTCCTCTTTCACTAAACATTCGAATTCATTCAGTAGAAATGTACCAATGCATTTAAACCAAATAAACTTTTAAAAACAAATCGTGTTTTTCTTTTGAGCTCATGTTCAATAACAGCCTCCTGATTTCATTAGTCCGTCTGAAACTATTACAACGCCTATTGTTTGATTACACTTCTTTCTAGCACAATACGCAAGGACACTGTACGACATCTCTTCATTGTGAAATGAAATTATGAAATTAAATGAATTTATTAAAAATAATAGCAGAACTGTCCATAGTAAATTAAAAGTAGGGCTTATCTTTCCGTCATTGTTCTCCTCGTCATCCTATACTCCTTTCGCTTCACCTCATCTCGTCGCGTTACCTTTTTTTTTTTTTTTTAATGGGGAAATCCATCATGGATTCCTCCCCGCCCCGGGGGCAGCGAAAGGGATATGCCTCCTACCGGCTCCTACCGGCTAAAACCCCACGGTGTTCATCTCAACGCGTTGTCAGGATCACGGGTGCGCTTATGCATTCTCGCGTTACCTCGCTTAACCTCCCTGTCCTCCCGACTCCTCTGTTGTGCCGCTTCTCTCCTGACTTTTCCTTTTCAACATTTTACTATATTGCGTACAAATAAAACACGATACAAATCTTTATCATCTATATATGTATCTATATATGTATGTATACTCAGAAAACAAGGTGTAACTAACAAATACATCAGTTATAACTTATGAACGGCAGAACCAATTTTCATGATTGCTATTTTGGATTAGTCTCCATCTAGAATAGCAGTATCAGTTTTTTAATACTGATAATAATCAAATTTAACAAACACACAAATTTTATCACATTCAAACTGTTCCTGCCAATTCAAACACTCAAAGACACCAAAATCCAGGGAAATAGTTCTCGGAAAGAGGGTACCTACTCGCACGGTACATCAGAGAAGCATAACTATGTTATTTAAAGCGCGATAATAAGAAGCTATGGACTGAGAAATGGCATAGGCTACTTTTATTATTAAGAATTCGCTGTCCATCCGTTAGTCCGTCCGTCGGTCCATCCATTCGTTACCCAATCGTCTGTCTGCCTTTATCCCAAAACCTGTGAAATCTATAACACAATACTTTACAATTATTACCATTATAACTATAAAAATGTTAAAAACTAGCTGTTGCCCGAAACTTCGTAGACAAATGTAATCAGAAAACTTCGAATTCCTAAGCTATCGGGAGTTACACGCGTTATTGTGAGTCAACCATAAAAGATAGACATATGCTGAGGGGTGGGATATTTTTTATATATAATTTTAACCATTTTTTATATGATTTTAACCATGAAGGTTGCACACGCGACACGG